>OY755170.1:9384663-9629171 GCA_963576735.1 Bedellia somnulentella
GGATAGATGAACTACAGACAGTGGCGACCCCTATAGTCGTTTTCAAGAACTAACGCAACAGCGACATCTGTTTTCGGATGGATGAACTACAGACAGTGGCGACTCCTATAGTCGTTTTCAAGAACTAATGCAACAGCGACATCATGAACTACAGACAGTGGCGACCCCTATAGTCGTTTTTAATATATAACAGATGTCGTTCTTGCATTAGTTCTTGAAAAAGACTATAGGGGTCGCCACTGTCTGTAGTTCATCCATCCGAAAACAGATGTCGCTGTTGAATTAGTTCTTGAAAACGACTATAGGGGTCGCCACTGTCTGTAGTTCATCCATCCGAAAACAGATGTCGCTGTTGCATTAGTTCTTAAAAACGACTATAGGGGTCGCCACTGTCTGTAGTTCATGATGACGCTGTTGCGTTAGTTCTTAAAAACGACTATAGGGGTCGCCACTGTCTGTAGTTCATCCACTCGAAAACAGATGTCGCTGTTGCGTTAGTTCTTAAAAACGACTATAGGGGTCGCCACTGTCTGTAGTCCATCCGTCCGAAAACAGATGTCGCTGTTGCATTAGTTCTTAAAAACGACTATAGGGGTCGCCACTGTCTGTAGTTCATCCATCCGATAACAGATGTCGAACTTATATTGGCATTTTCTTCTGAAAATCATAATGTTATGCTGCTGAGCTGATGATGGAAGGTGTGGGTCATCAATCACTAGGAGTTAGGAAACAGTTCTTAAAACATTCTATATAGATTTATACTCCTCTTCGAAGTAGTATAAGATCCCGCTGCTGAATCTCTACGTTCATAACGTACAAAGTCAAACACACATTTTAACATAAGTTTATGAATAGGAGAATACACTGACAAGACGCAGCCAGGCAAAAGTGGCCGCAAGTAATTTTAATTTAATTAATGTTTATTATTTTTTGGAGACAAATTTCGTTCACTTGTTTTCGAAATATAATAACATCCCCATCATAGCAGTCACAGACATGTATTTGAATAGCTGCCGCAAGTGCATGTACTTCGCGTGTAAAAACTGAGTAAAATTATCTTAGTTTATCGCCATTTGATTGAGTCCGTGCTCGAACGTTCTCGGTGACAGATGTCAAGCTAAATATAAAAAATGCCTAATTGTGCCGTATTGAGTTGCAAAAACTATCTAAATAAAGCGGGACTAATTAATAGAAAGATTTCCTTTCATCGGTAGGTCACTTTATTATTAGATTATGTGGTTTTTATTGCAAAATCAATTATTTCGTGTTCTTTGTGGTTTACACTGAAAAACTTTTAAACGAGTGTGTATCGCTTAATTTATAATACATTGCCGCTTTTAGTTACAAAGCTATATAGTATGGCTTGTCTATTAAAACACGCAATGAACATCAAAATGAACGATATTTTCACCTGTCAATCAGCTACACGGTACGGTAGCTATTGTCATATTTCTGTCATTTTAAGCAAAATGTGTTGTACCTGCACAGATAGTTGTATTCGATTCTAATTCTAATCGATTTTGGGAACAGAGAAATGATAATATTCGCGATGGATATTCCATGTATCTAAAATATTTTTATTACTACAATGTTTATGTTAAACTAGTGGATCGGGCCCAGCTTCGCACGGGTAGCGTAGTTTTGAAAATATCTGAGCTTTCTTCAATCACTGCTCAACCTTTGTGAAATTTAGTGCAACTTATAGCATTCCTGAATAGTGTAGCTTTGTGATTGTGAAAGCGCTTTAATGAACGGTCCAGTATCTCCGAAAATAAAACCATGCAAACAAACAATCAGACTTACAAACTTTGCATACATACAGGGAGCATATATATACTCCCTGTATATATATATATATATATATAGTAAAAAATATCCTTATAGCATTCACGTGCGACGACAGGGCGCGATAGCTTATTTCATGTATAAGTTTGGTGTTTCTATACCGATTTCTATGATTCTTTTTTTATTGAATAGGTAATAATGTAAACTATTTTAAATGAGAGATAAATGAGAGAACTATAAACGTAAGAGTAAATAAATATAATCAGAATGCTCCGAACTGCTAAGCTATCAGGAATTACACGTGTTATTATGAGTCAACCATAAAAGATAGACATATGCTGCAGAAGGATATCTTTCAGCAAATTTTATGTAAAATATTTCCGTCATACGTGATTTCTATGTAACTATAACCACTAAGGCTGAACACGCGACGGAAGCTTAAAACATGGAGTAACTTCCCCCGTTATCCCAAAATTACCCAAAATTCCCCTTCACTACTCCGCTAAAAAGTACACTATAACCTGCCCAGGAGTATGAAGAATAATTCTACCAAGTTTCGTTAAAATCCGTCGAGTAGTTTTTGTTTCCATAAGGAACATACAAACCGACAGACAGACAGACAGACAGACAGACGGACGGACAGACAGACAGACAGACAAAAATTTCACTGATTGCATTTTTGGCATCAGTATCGATCACTAATCACCCTCTGATAGTAATTTTGAAAATATATTTAATGTACAGAATTGACCTCACTACAGATTTATTATAAGTATAGATAATTAATTGGAATACTCTTGTTTTAACTTTGTTTTTATTTAATAAAAGAACAGTTTCATTTTAGTTACAAGTTTTTCTCTAAGCTACATTTCTTAACGTGTGGTATGTGTCAGTCTTTATTTACTTCCTTCCTTCACTCAGTGTTGCCAATATAAATGTACATATATACACGAACACGCATACATTACATAAGTTCAAAGCTTCTTAAGTACTACAGTAATTATAATCAATTAGGGAACTATAATCCTTTAAATTTAGCATTTTTAAGTAAGGGAATTTAACATTTCCCACAGATTTTGTAAATGTATCTGCAATTTTATTTTCTGACTCTATTTTGTATACTTCCCTGCTAAACATTTTAATCTACTAAATGATAGTGAACTTCAATGTGCTTAGAATTCTTTGCAAAGTTTCCATACTTAGGAATAGCTACAGCTGCTGAATTATCTTCATAGATTTTAACTGGTTTACAAACCTTAGTAAAGACATCATTCATTACACAAATGAGAAAATTTAATTCTGTTACTGCTTCTGATAATTCTACATATTCAGCAAATGTTGAAGAGTTTGTTACACTACTTTGTTTTTTTTTATTTCCAATATTGAACAAACGAAGAGTTCCCTACTATCATCTATAATAGAAAATAACGTTTTTGTATGGGAGCCCCTTTGATATTTACTTTACTGTTATTTAATGATTTATTTTGAAAGGTGATATACAAGTAAATATACTGTGAAAATTTTAAGTATCTACTTATTAACGTTTTAATATTGAGCAAACAAATACGGAAAAAAACACGTTTATTGTAAGGGAAATTAAAATCCCTTAAAATCCTTTTTTTACTCGTATTTGTTGTTATAGCGGCAACAGAAATACGTCATTTGTGAAAATTTCAGCTTTCTAGTTATCACTGTTTATGAGATACAGCCTGGAGAACAAACAGACAACAAAAAAAAAACTTGATTATTTTTCCTTCTCTACAAGTTATTTTATTTGTTTTTTTTTCAAATCCGAATTAGTTCTGGGTTGTATTATATTTTGTCAAATCGCCTTCTACTGGCTTTCCTTTTTGTAGATAAAATTTCTTCTCGGGGTTTTTTTAAATCATTTTGTAACTTTCCGAGAACAAATTATTAAAACTAGTTAATTAGGTAGGTTATCAATAAAGACAAGTTATTATAATAATAAAGGCTACTGAACTACTCACTGACTAACTGACTCATTAACTCACTGATTTAGATCGTTGTTCTCCGAGAAGATGTAGTGGTGGAGGAAAATAATGTAGGAAGAGTTGCTCAGAATAAAAATGAGACCATGAGAAAATAGCGTTATTAAAAAACAGGTATAATTCTAGATTTATCATTCTTCTGTCAATTTGTCATTCGTCTGTCGATGCACTCGAATATAATCGATTGAATCCTTTACGCGCTGACGGGGAGTTCCCATCACTAAATTGCTCATGTGACGTCACAGTAGGTCAAAAAATAATGGCACGCTTGGTTTCTACACAAATAATGACACTTGCGTTATCTATTCAAATACAGATCTGTGATAGCAGTGTATATAAAGAATATAAAAATCCATTGGTGCCGTTGCAAATTCGGCCGCAACTACCTCGCAGCCAGGTGTAAGTAGGTTATATTTTGGAGTGTTTTATACGTTCATAAGTTACACGCATATTTCTTATATGAAATTAAAGCATTTTTTTTTTCTAATATGATAATACATAGCTGCCTGTGAAAAAGCGGCCGCAATTTAGGGTTGCCATCTGTTAAAAACGCAATATATCCAAATATATTTCACATACTGTGCTATTGTTTCTATTTATATTTTATGACTTATATAATAAATACATTTACATTTTTTAAATACTTACTTACTTATTTATACTCACGCCCATTATTCCCATTGGGGTAGACAGAGACTATCGATCGCCACTTAGTACCATCTTGAAAAACTTCTCTTGCTTCCCTTACATTAATTATTCAATAGCATGTATGAGGTGCTCTTTTATTCTTCTCACTTCGGACCCTCGCCTTTATAAGAATGTTTTTCTATCTGATCTAGATACGTTTTACGAGGCCGTTCTCTACTACCCATCCACATTGGCTCTTTATATCTCTTTCGTTACTTTATTTTCATCCATCATCTCTATGTGCCCAAACCACATTAACATTCCTTTTTCACTCTATCATACAACCTTACATTACATATATGTAATCAGAAGTACACTTCTGAGGAACCTCATTTCCACTGCATAAACTCTACTTTCATGCTTCTTCTACCGTGCCCAACACTCACTACCATACATCAACGTGGGAACCAGAACAGCATTATGCACAGCCATTCGAGCCTTTTATGACAACGACTGGCTCGACTTTTTTAAATATGCTGGTTTTTTTAACTAATATTTAGTGAGTAATAAAAAATTGTATGAACGAACTGTAATAAAAATAATATTATTTCAAATGTGGTACGCGTATATATTTTCTTTCGTGAAAAATAAGACATAAACAAAATTTTGTTTTCATACATACACATTTTTCCTGTTCACTTGATCAATTTTTATTTTAAAATAAATATATTATTATTTTTAGTGATTTTCCAATATATTAATTACGTTAAACTTATCTAGATCAGATAGAAAACATTCTTATAAAGGCGAGGGTCCGAAGTGAGAAGAATAAAAGAGCATCTCATACATGCTATAGAATAATTAATGTAAGGGAAGCAAGAGAAGTTTTTCAAGATGGTACTAAGTAGCGATCGATAGTCTCTGCCTACCCCAATGGGAATAATGGGCGTGAGTATAGGTAAGTAAGTAAGTATTTAAAAAATATAAATATAGTTATTTTATAAGTCATAAAATATATATAGAAACAATAGCACAGTTTGTGAAACATATTTGGATATATCGCGTTTTTAACAGATGGCAACCCTAATTTTGCGGCTGCTTTTTCACAGGCAGCTATGTATTATCATATTAGGAAAAAAATAGCTTTAATTTCATATAAGAAATATGCGTGTAACTTATGAACGTATAACACACACCAAAATATAACCTACTTACACCTAGCTGCGAGGTAGTTGCGGCCTAATTTGCAACGGCACCCATGGATTTTTATATTCTTTATATGTCGCAGCCAACTGGTTAAATCAGCCAGCTAACAAAGCAGCTAGCCACTTAATTAAACGCCGGCTCGTAGTAAAGGGCTAAACTTCAGTAAGCCATTTAGTTGAACACAACGTCCAACCACTTGGCAGAACGTTATATCGCCGTCTGGTGATCTAGGGTGATTATGACTAACATATTTTTCTTAGGTACTTCTTATGTCGGCAATACTTTAATTATATTCATTTAATACAATTAAATAGCACAAAGCTTTGGCACAGTTACTAAAAGTACAAACAGGTACCGACTTATTAATAATGAACATGAGAATATAAAAATATAAAGTACTCTTATGTATTAATTTATTTATTAAAATTTCCATAATTTCAAACTGTTTTATACAGTTATTCTACGAATTTTAACAGAAAAATAATGTAACGTCAGCTCAAACCTACGGGCTAACCATTCAATCAGCCGGGTGATTGGACGTTCGGTGACGACAATTCATTTTACTAGCGGGCTAGCCTTTTAACTAGGAGCCGGCGTTTAATTAAGTGGCTAGCTGCTTTGTCAGCTGGCTGATTTGTCCAGTTGGCTGCGACATATACACTGCTATGATGGGGATGTTATTATATTTCGAAAACAAGTGAACGAAATTTGTCTCCAAAAAATAATAAACATAAATTAAATTAAAATTACTTGCGGCCACTTTTGCCTGGCTGCGTCTTGTCAGTGTATTCTCCTATTCATAAACTTATGTTACAATGTGTGTTTGACCTTGTACGTTATGAACGTAGAGATTCAGCAGCGGGATCTTATACTATAGCTTTTATGAAGAGAAGTACAGGTTCATTAAACATTTCTTTTGTTATGTTATTGTTACCGAGAAAGTAGCATGAGATCAGGTTCTGATGATGGCATCCCAGGAAATCGAGGGGACTGTCGAAACTCATAATCATGTGACAGTGTATTTGTTCAAAACGCCGATAGGCCTGCCTTGTATAACGTGAGAACACTGTCCAAGCAAATCGTAGGAACTCTGAACAACAGATGACAATGTCACGTGATATTCAGAAGTATTACTACCATGGAAGTATTATTTAAACAGGAACGCGCGCTGGCGACCTAAAGTGTCCTGAAAAAGGATGGCTAACTAGCTAACTGTGTCTCCTTTTAAGTAGGGTGACCATCTGTTGGTGTTTTAATAAGAGTTCCTCTAAAGGATACAAAAACACTTATATTTACATATTTTGAATGTTTTTGTTCATGAAAACCTCATGTGGGGACCTGATGCACTCGTAGCCTTTGACACGGTAGCTCAATTGGCAGAGCGACGGGGGCGTATACCCGAGGTCGTGGGTTCGATCCCCACCTGTGTCGAAATTTTTCTTTCCTTTATTTATCCTTTATTTATTAGTTATATTTACATACATACACTATAAAAAATATTATGAAAACACTTATATTTACATATACACATTGTTTTTGGTAAATCAACGTGTTTTTTATACATATTTATTCTTAATTAATAGATTATAAAAGAATGGGTAGCCAGTGCTTGAGAATTAAAATTTCCTCAGCCACTTTTTGAAGTTGAGTAGAGAAAAGATGGTAAGCAAAGGAAGGTGGTATTAAAAGGATGATAAAGTATCTAAAAAAAAATTTCAAAAGCCCCAGAACCCTCAGTTACCTTTTCCAAAGCACGCAGGTAGCAGAAGATTTGTGCTATTTAAAGCCGTCACTACACAGCATTTTATTTCACTTACATGTATTATTTTATTATTTATTTGAACTAGAAAGGTCACAATAAGCTGACTTAATACTAGGAGTATTTAGCATGGTTGCGATACACTAATTTTCTATATGGATATTTGGCAACTTTACTAAAATATTTGTCACGGTTCTTTATTCACAAAACCATATTTTTTCCCCAAAAAAATTAAAATGAAATAAATTTTAAAACATTTATTGACATACTTAAATACAATTGCTTATTGTCTTTTTTATATACTAAAAGTTAACCCGCGCAACATAATAAAATTTTCCAAGACTTACTTGGAAAATTTTTAGAGATCATAAAGTAAACCATTCTACCAAGTTACAAGTTTATATATACTGAAATAAGAAAATTTCCATTGTAATTATCATTCCCTATTTCAATTCCTTTACTACATTTTTCAGCAGTCTACCCTTGTACCAAATTGTAAGGAAATCGGTTTGTGGTTTAGACGTGACACAGACAGACCAAGAGTTATTTTGGCGTTTATAATATTAGTAAGGATTTGAACTACGAAGGTTACAATAGTTATCACTATAAATACATATACTCACGGCTATAAATCCCTAGAAGGGATAGCCAGAGCTAATGAATTAGAAATTCCTCAGCCACTTTTGGAAGTTGCGTGGGGAAAAGATGGTGAAATAAAGGTTGTTGGTGATGGGTCTCAACCGCATTGCCCAAAAATCCCTTAAAAGCCCCAATACCGTTAGTCGCCTCTTACGTACACCCACCGGAAGAAATGGGGTAGTGCTATACTAAGCCGACACCACACAGCTATATTCAAATCGTTTAATGCATTCATGTGGTAAAGTTCGAGATGATACAGGTTATTTTATTTATTGTTCCATAACATGAACCCATATTTATCACTATATTTTCTTAATTAAATGATAAAAGCTCCAAAACACTCAAACAGATGATAAATTGTGGACACCACATTTATCTTGTTTCGATGGGGATACCCGTGACAAATATTAATATCCCTTTTGCCAAACTTAACCAATTATTTATCTCCAAATCGATAGGCGTCAATAATAATTAAAATAAAATACAAAAAAGGAACAGTTAATAACCTGCTCTTTATAAAATATTCCCTATAAATAAGTTTGAATTTGTTTTTCTTTGAACTTAATCTCGACTGACAACCGCGCGAGCGGGACACACTTCTCTCTCACACGGCTCTCGTTCTAAGACGTTTCTCTGCTTGACAGTCTTTAAAAGATAATTAACTTTATTGCATGGTAATAAATTGCATTTTTGTTTACCATATTTTTGTGAGTACGCTCTCCTGTTTAGTTAGTAGCTTCATGATTACTACCTCTGCTAACCCCTTCGGGGATATTCGGCGTAAAGGCGGATTTATACAGGGTAAGTAACTGACTCCGAATTCGAGTCAAGTCAGCGCTGACCCGAAAAAAACCCAATGTGAACTGTTTCAAGTCAGTACAGTGCGGTTGAAGTCAGCGCTGACTTAAATATTCGCATACGAATATTTAGAAGTCAGTCAGACTGACGCCGCTACTGACTTGCGCACTTACCCTGTATAAATCCGCCTTAAACGTTTGAGTCTTTCTTGAGACGTAGAATTGTAGACCATCGCGTTTCGAGGGATTTCAAGAACAATGTAAAGTTACATATGGTTAAGCCTATTTAATATCGTACAATAATAGAAATACCGGAAACACGAAGAATAATACAGTAACCGTCGCTTCCTCATCCGAGAGGCATCTTTGCCAGGTCTACCCATCTCTAAAACTCGTAAAATACAATACTTTTTAACAAAAAGAAAACCGACCTCATAGTTGAAAAAACAACCGAAAATAAACAATCTAGTAATAAAAAGTACGAAATAAGTTTTTTAATTGAATATGAGTACTGTGATTAACACCTTAGGGCCAGTTTTTTGATCCGTGGTTAACTCAACAATTTGTTAAATATCGTAACTATTAGTTAGATATCAGCAAAATGCATTTTTTGACCCGTGGTTAGAGTAACTAATGTCAAATATCGAACCAAAATGGATTTACGATTTGACTACTGGTTAGACATTTGACTATAGTCAATGTCACGTCAATGTAACAAATGGTTATATTTATAACTACGGATCAATAAACTAGCCCTTAGTAATTTCTTTATTCCACACGCGTCAGTTAAAGAGTTTATCTATCTATCTACCCTGGTACTTACAATGCAAAAAAACGGTATACGCAAAAATTCTAAGTTATTTTACCTCTTGATGTTTTTGTACCGGTGAAAATTGTAAAACAAACCCATTCCTATATTAACACCATGTACTTACTTGTTTCTGTCAAAAAAAGAGTTGCTCAGTGGGGAACGATTTAGTATTTTTTATCTAATAATATATTAACTGTACAACTAGTTGTACGGATTAGTTGGTCAGTGGGGAATACCTCCCAGCAGAAAAGTTAGCTCTTTTTAGTTTTGATATTGATAGAATCAAATGGTGATTGTGAAGAAAATGTATTCCAGCGTAGTACGTCAAATAATTTTAAACTGTATGCCTAGTGCTTTAAGGTATGTTTTCCCTAAATGTTCAGATATTTATGATCACCCTGTCTGAGCAGATAACTTTGACGAGTTGTGCTTTCACTTATTGTCTCGTTGTGTGTTCAGATTTAATTGAAAACCCACTGCTCATATATTTGTGGCGAATTGTGTGTTCAGATCTTTTTGATCTTATTTACCGTAAAGAATTTATTGATATTTATTGCTGCTCAGAAATATTTGAGTACCTTGGCTGCACCGATATTTCTGATGGCGACTGTACATACAGTACGTTATATGGTCACTATTTATACGTTAAGACGTATACTGCAAAAAAAAACGCGCAGGAAAATGCTGTGTGAACGAAGCCTCAATGTAACTTAGTTTATCCACAATATTTTCATTCATTGGCAAAAATCCACATTGAACGACACGACCAAATCAATTTAGAATTCGATTTTACAGTCAACACACAGAAAACATGAGATCACCCCTATATAGAGATGGGTTTGCAAGTGTGAAATTTTCGTTAGTTCTAAATTTCGTAAAGATTCTTTGTTTTTGGATTTCAAGAAATAAAAAATCCACACCATACTCCTATAAGGCTGAGACACGTAATAGTAAAATATTTTTGTACTTGTCCAATTGTATGTACAATTTATAACATAAACGTTGGTTGGCAGAGGTACTAATACTAAAATACTAATATAACATCACGTGACTTTGTCACCTGGTGTTCAGAGTTCCCACGTTTTGTTTGGACAGTGTACTCACGTAATAGGGGGCAAGCCTATCGCCGTTTTGTACAAATACAATGTCACATGACTGAGTACAGCTCAGCCATATGGGTTTTTTTACGATGTTTTCCCTCACCGTTAATAACCATGATAAATAAACCACACATATGTCTTTAGAAAAGATAAATTGGTATAGGCTCAACCCGGGATTTGAAAACTAGTCATTTGCACGTTAACCGGTGTTCTACCCATTGAGCTATCACGGTTGTTTACGCAATGTACAATTTCGAGTCGAAAAATGTTTTTTACCCGCATTTCAGTCATCTCTACCACGAATAGAAATCATCCCGTAAGGCAGTTTAACCCCACTTTAGAGAAGAGAGGTAGAATTATAGAATTTCCTTTTTTATTGATCACTAATATCTCAAATGAAACCCGTAAAGCAAATTTTAGTTTCTGGATACCCAAGAAAATTTGAATAATAAAATATACCCCGGGGACATATTTATTTTACAATATATCTGCAGAGCTGCTAAACTTACGTCAGTTGAACGATGCGTAGAAAAATGATGGTCTGAGTCCTGCCTGACTCAAGCTAAAGTGTAAGCCATATATGGTTGAATAAAACAATTCGTTTAAACTAGAACACTGTTTTTGTTTATTTCATTATTATAATAGAATAACTACAGATACCTTTTGGCGAAACTGTACCATGTCAACAAAAATGGCGCGCATAGTCCAGATCCGAAAAACAAAACGAATAGAGCTGCAGACACAGGCCTGCAAGAAATATCAGAATTTTCATCAATATTTAAATAAGTTTAGCAGTGTAGTGTCGGCTTAGAATAGCACTACCCCATTTCTTCCGGTGGGGGTACGTAAAAGGCGACTGACGCAAAAAAAAAAAGCAAAGCAAAGCTGTTAAGGCATTTTTGGGCGATGCGGTTTGAGACCCATCACCAACAACCTTTATCTTACCAACTTTTCTCCACTTAACTTTCCAAAAGTGGCTGAGGAATTTTTAATTCCTTAGCTCTGGCTACCCTATCTAGGGCTTTATAGCCGTAGGTATATGGATGTATGTATGTTAAATAACTAAACGGTGGAGAGTCGGCGGCCAATTCCTTCTGTAAAGATGTGCTTAAGCGTGACATGAAGCGTTGTGACATTGACCTGCCACAGTGCGATTGGACTGTGACCAGTGGGTGGTACACACCCACATCGCCTGACAATCGATGATCGAAATCGATGTCGTCGTCAAATATGGGTTAGTGCTATTCAAAGTTGACATTACAGAGCGACTGATTACAGAGTGACTTATATATATAAAAGGCAAAACTGACGGTAAGTACTGACTAACTTAAAACTACTAATTATGGAAGCGAGCACTTAGAAGGAAATTGAGAACCACCCCTAAAGGTATAAAGTAGGGGTGGTAAGTTTGTATATAACTTACTTCATTAAGGACTTAAGTCTTATAGGTTACATAAGTTTTCGATTATATATTTATAATTACCTGTATATTGATTTTGAACACGCGAAAATTTTGCAAGTCCAAATACGGTATACGATTCCACGACATGTTTCGTTTACGACAAAATATCTACAGAGCTGTTAAATTCATGTCAAAAAGACGTTGGTGTAACGGTTAGGAAAAAAAATGCTCCGCTGTTACACTGGCATCATTTTATAATTATTTACAGAAATTTACATATAACGAAACTGAAGATACCCTTACTCCAATGACTTTATTTGTTTTTTTTTATCCATTACTAATTTTTTAATAAATTGTATTTATTTATGACTTACAATTATCTAATTAAATTAAAATAATCATTTTATATTTAATGCATACGTTTCAACTTCACACACATACACTCACAAACACACACTCACACCATTTTTTTTTATACTTACAACTAGTTTTAGGTTATTATAATTTAAGGATATTAATTATTATAATTATAATGTTTTTAGATTTATAAATGTAAAGACGACGAATTTGCAACAACAAACTCAGGAGAAAACTCCGCAATACAGGTTCTCCTAGTGCAGGTGTTATCCTCCACAATGTGATATATATATATTTCTTTATTGTACTAACTCAATATAGAGTATCATTTGCTAACATACTAATAACTTCAACGAAAAATCACCGAAGTAAAAACTTAAATACCAGAATTAACGTAAATAAGACAATTATTTTCTTTGATAATATTTTCATTATTTGAACATTCGGGGCTATTATTTCAAAGCTATACCATGCTGAGCCCTTAGCAATAGATAAAAATTATACACTTCTCTGTCTACGCTCTTTGCAATGAAAGACAGTTATTTTTGTTTTTTTATCAAAACTCGTGAAGCAGCTGCAGGCAAAATGACAATGCAGTAGCGACATCTAGTTACCACATTCAACACTAGTACAGTAACGAAGTCGAAAGAAGAACGAAGTGTCTAAGTGGTTTTGATTAGTCCCTCAAAGTGTCGCTATAGCGGCAAAACATCAGAAATTCTAAATTTGATATATTTACGGACGTAACAGTGTTTTTCAAATTTTTAACACGCTTATGTTTGCTTCACCTGTAAGTATGTATGTACCCGACTCCTTTGAACTCTAATAACATAACCCAATTTAAACGGACTCATTTAAACTTTGTACATTTATCAAAAGTCAGCGACAACATAATTATTTCATAGGTTTATGTCATTATCCTGATAAGGGTCGGCAGGATTCAAAAATTTCAGTTGGCTCAAAACTAAAAAGTGAATAAAAATAAGTTGAAAAAAAACTAAAAAAACACGCTTGACCTTTAGTTATATAAAATTCATAAGCTGTTGCCTGATAGACAAAAAAAATGGCACACAGCGCCCCACGATTTTTCACATTTTAATACTAGTATGTTTTGTTTACTACGTTCTATTTTCAGCTACTGAAATATTTTTCATTTTTAACTGACTTTAAATAAAAGGAGTGTTCTCAATTCGACCGTATATTTTTTTTTATGTTTGTACACCGATTACTTCGCCATTTGTGAAACGATTTTGATAAAACTTAGTTAGAAAGAAGATACTCCCGAAATGGTACCATTATGAGGATATCAGGATCTGATGATGGCATCCCAGGAAATCGAGGGGACTGTCGAAACTCACAATCATGTGACAGTGTATTTGTTCAAAACGCCGATAGGCCGGCCCTGTATCAATTGAGAACACTGTCCAAGCAAATCGTTGGTACTCTGAACAACAGGTAACAATGTCACGTGATGTTCAGAAGTATTAGTACCTCTGCTAACCCCTTCGAGGATATTCGGCGTGAACGTTCGAGTCTTTTTTGAGTCAAGATGTAGAATTGTAGACCATCGCCTCCGAGGGATTCCAAGAACAATGTAAAGTTACATATGGTTGAGCCTATTTAATACTGTGCAATATGCCAAAATTTTCAATTCGTACAATAATAGAACTACCGGAAATACGATGAATAATACAGTAATCTTCGTTTCCTCATCTGAGAGGCATCTTCACCAGGTCTACCCATCTCTAAAACTCGTGAAATAAAATATTTTTTAACAAAAAGAAATCCGATTTCCTGGTTGAAAAAACAACCGAAAATAAACAATCAAGTACTAAAAAGTAAGAAATAAGTTTTCTAATTAAATATGAATACTGTGATTAATACCTTAGGAATTTCTTTATTCCACACGCGTCAGTTCAACCTATCTAACCATGAAGTCGGTTTTCTTTTTGTTAAAAAATATTTTGTAGTTTCAAGCGTGTTTTTTAGTTTTTTTTAAACAAAATTGTTTTAGTAGTTTGATACTAAGAATGAAATGTCACCTGTGCGTAATAGCTTTGTCGAGCAAAGTTTATTTCTAGGAATAACTGCTATGTGGCTTATGTTCCATCGTATGAATTTTCGGAATACGTGTTGGCTCAATTACGAGTAACACAGTCCAAAATTGGAATGTGAAAACTTTATTGGAAATTTGGATGCCCAGCCTTTTTGATGAAAACTTTTTGGCAGATTATCACTAACCAAATAACGAACGTATCGAAAAATAGTGTTTCGCGGTATAATGATTTCCCAAACGAAAGCAATAACTGGTTTTATTTTCAAACTTCACATTCGCTAAACTGTATATTGGTTTGCATATCACAATTTAACTTCTTGAATTCTTACTTTCAAGTGTTTTGTAGTGTCGGCTCAGAATAGCACTTCCTCATTTCTTACCGTGGGTGTTCGTTAGTGGCGACTGTGTGTATTGAGGCCTTTGTGGTATTTTGGCGATGCGGTTGGAGACCCATCACCATCACCTTTACGTTATAATCTTTTCTAATTTAGCTTCCATAGGTGGCTGAGGAATTTCTTATTTTGAAGCTGGTTATCAAACTACAGTAGCCAGATGAGTAGCTTATTCACAAGATATGATGTAAACAGTTATCGCTTTCGATTATATTAACTTATTTGTACATATCTAAATGTACTGCCACAAAAATGTGTTTCGCTTACATATATAATTACATAGTTACTTCGCTAAAATCTATTAACTTAAAGAAATATTTAACAAGCCACTGCATGAATCGAATATTACGCTTTTTAAAACATTCACTACTTGTAAGTAACATACATATACTTATAGCTACAAATCCCAGAAGGGGTAGCCAGAGCTCCAAATTTCAATTCCCTCAGCTACTTTTGGAAGTTCGTGGGGAAAAGATGGTAACATAAAGGTGGTTATCAGTGATGCGGTTGGACACCGATAAGTGATAACTTATCACTTATCGGTGTCCAACCGCATCGCCCAACAATCACCTACAAAGCCCCAATTAGTGTTATTCTAAGCTAATACTACACAGCTAAAAATAGTAATCAATTAAACTAACTTGTTCACAATAGTAAACGGTAAATTGTCAAATGGTTTCGGCCAACCCTCCTCATGGCCATGCTGTCTCCGCTGAGTGAGTTGCGAGTTCCGGAATTTGTTCAAGATTAATCTAGATTCTGGATTACCAGCTAAAGATCTTCTTATAACTGTTTGAAGTAAAGACATGATCGGTTGTGTATACTTGTATTCTCGGAGATAATTCGAACGAAGATATTAAAATCGGTCGTGATAACTTTGCCTAATCTTGGAACTCTTCTCGTTCAAACCCGAAAAATCCAGCACAAAGCTTCAAATCGCAATTCAAGTGTGTTCTGTGTTTGTCAAACAGACATTCTAATTTATTTTGTCGTTTTTATCAAAGATTGTATCATAGAGTTAAAATATTTGTTTTCTAAGGAGTGTATAACACAAAAAGCTGCTGCGTCAGAAACGAAAATACCAGCAACTGAAAAGTGTGCCTCGGACTTGATGCAGTCCGTAAAACATCAGATCGAGCGAGCGAGATACTGCAGGTGGCACACAAGTCAAGGGCGTTGAAGGGCACTTACATCAAGGTGCTAAACGACGCTACATACATTCGTAGTAGGTATGTAATCTAGCAATGAAGTTTGTGATAGGTCACAAATTTATTTTGTAAGATTTAACCAAGTTTGGAAGGATATTGCAGGGTTGAATCACTTGATTTACTAAATATTAAGATGATTTCGTGCTTCGTAGGGCACGTCGGCTACTATCATGGTAGTAGTCGTTAGTCTGCCAACTCGCAATGGGCTAGCGTGGTAGACTAAGGCCAAATAACCCTACATAGGGTAGGCTTGAGCCCCTTGGATCGTGATCCATTAATATAAACTGTGGGATCATAATATTTATTGACGTGTTAGATATATAGAAAGATAACGATATTTATCGCTGTATATCTTTGGGCCTAGAAAGTACGTTTTTGTAATAAGGGGCAGGCCTATTGCCACCGCTGTGAGGGTTACATCCCTCCTTTCTTCCTTTTCCTTGGATACAGCCCAAGAAACATGAAAAGTATCGGTCGCATGTAGCACATCTATTTGAAAATAACAAAAAGTATTAGGTATTATTTTTATGCTTTAGGTAGAGGATATAATTCACTTAAATTGTATGTAAACAAATCCCGAACTTTCCCCTCAATGAATAATTAATCATACATACATACATATACTTACGGCTATAAATCCCTAGAAGGGGTAGCCAGAGCTAAGGAATTAGAAATTCCTCAGCCGCTTTTGGAAGTTGTGTGGAGAAAAGATGGTAAAATAAAGGTTGTTGGTGATGGGTGTCCAACCGCATCACCCAAAAATCCTTTATAAAGCCCCAATACCGTTAGTCGCCTCTTACGTACACCCACCGGAAGAAATGGGCTAGTGCTATTCTAAGCCGACATTACACAGCAATCTAATCAAATATTTAATCAATAATTATTAATTGCACTTCAATTGATTTTAATATCCTTTAGTAATATAAAAATGTCGTAAGACATCTCTTTAATTTTTTTTTACTCTATTTATCACTAAAAGTGATTTTTTACATAAATCAAACAGTTGTATATTGAGATTACTTAAATTTTCGTTACATGTAGGATAGAAAAACTTGGTCAAACTATGAAAGTATAGCCCGAGACGGTGTGCAAGAGTAATACAACTTCTGCTGAACATAAATAAATAAAAGGATTTTATTTGTCTTTTTAAACATACAACAAAAAAATCTATATAACAATTCAGTGAATAGAACTTAAAAAAGAAGAACTAATTAAATAACAATAAAAATAAACAAAATAGTTACGAGCTCACATCACGTGGTACATCACGTGGTGTCAATGGCACATGTTGTTCAGAGTACCCAAGTTCGGCTTGGACAGTGCAGTCACTTGATAGGGGGTAGTACCTTTGTCTTCGAATACACTGTCGCATGACTAACTTAGCCATGAGGTTTTCCCTTAACTTTGACAACATTGGTAAATTAACTTCAGATACGAATTTACAGAAAAGACTCATTGGTTATTCTACCAAGAATTTGAACCCTCACCCTGGTGGTGGTGCTCTTTACTGAGAAATCACGGTAGTTAATAAAGTATGAAACCAATAGTATACTCCAGAAAAGACTCCCTTAAAGATCTCCACGATCTTCAAGCAATCATCTATCGGCTTTCCGCACTAGATGGACCGACGTGGTGATGGACAACTCACTCACCAACCTTAAAAAGCCATAGATAAACTTTTTAAGTTATTTCGCCATTGTTGTGACTCTTGTCTATTCCAGTTTCGTCCACGTAAATTTCAGCTTGACTTTGGGTTTGACATTAGTATTTTTATTAAAATTTCTAAATTATTGTATTTTATGTATTTTTTTATTATTGAACAATAAAATAACATATCAAAATTCACAAGTATGGCTGACAATGAAGTTTTCAAGAAACTTGCAAATGTGTTAGTATTTTGTAATAAATTTGAGTTGGAGCCACCAAATTAGTTATAAAAATCATACAGTCAAAATAACTAAAGCTATTCTCTGTAGTGGGTTTAATAGTGATAGCTTTTTCCTTTTCAACCAACTTGGAGAGTCTAACTTCTTACATCACACACACACTGTTGCTATTTATTTCACATTATATTCTGGTAATTTTTTGGAAAGAACTGCTCATATAATTGCTTTAATTTAACTGAGTACAACCTACACGAGTCTTTAAATTCTGGTACAACTATGAATACGGAATATTAGATAGCCTCTATTTATCATACTTAAGTTACCACTAACCGCCACTTTACTGCACAGTACGAGTAAATACCCAACTCAGTTCTAGCATTAATACGTTAGTCTCAGTTTATGTACAATTTGACCTACTCGTGTAGACAAACAGCTATAAAAAACTTAATTGTTAAAATATTGAAAGCGCTTTTATTGATAATCGATAGCAGCGAACTATATCAAAGGCCCGGAAATAAAACGTAAAATTAATTTGTTACAGGCCCCTCTGCCGTCCAGGCTTTGACACTCTCGGAATGTCAGCGCCAGTGATAGTTCAGATGAATCCAGAGGGGAACTGGGAGACAAAGAAACCTGATGACGTAGATGACAAACATTTGAAAACATTAGTTGAATTCTTGGTCAACTCAAACGCAGTATCGGCTGCATCTAGTTATTGCTCTCAGTGCGCTCAGCAAGCAAAGGTATTCTATATCCTGTATGATACTATTAAATATATATATGGACATATTATATACAGATCAAGTTAGCCCCTAACTTTGTACTATCCTGGCAAACCTCTCGAGCTTTGTGTACATTCATTAATATTTTCATACATGCTCTTTTATTAATAAATAAATAATGGAAAGAAAAATTCCGACACCGGCGGGGATCGAACCCGCGACCTAGGGTATACGCCCCCGACGCTCTGCCAATTGAGCTACAGTGTCAATGGCTTCCAGTGCGAAATTCTTCTATCCTTTGTTTATTTTACACTTTTTAAATATTTTTTGCGTTCCCTACCTCCGAATTTTTCACAAATTCGGAAGGCCACTTGTCTACCTTTTCAGATAGAATGCAAATGTTGAGAACGCCTAACTATCACATAATTTGAATGTTTTCGTTCGTGAAAACCTCATGTGGGGATTATCTATACTAATATTATAAAGCTGAAGAGTTTGTTTGTTTGAATGCTAGGATCTCAGGAACTACCCAATCAAATTGAAAAATTCTTTTTGTGTTGGATAGTCCATTTATTGAGGAAGGTTTAAGGCTATATATCATCACGCTGTGACCAACAGGAGCAAACTATCAGCGAATAATGTTGCAAAAACGGGGATAATTATTCATACTAAGGCTTCCGTTGTGTGCGCTGCGTAAACGGTTTAAGTTACCCAAAAAAAATGTATTAAAGAATTATTTCTCTTTAAATGATCTAAAAAAATGCCCGCGACAGTATATGTCTAACTTTTAAGTTTCACTTACTATAACCATTTTTATGGTAAATAAATTTGGTCGAATTTAATGCATAATTGCCATAATGTTTTATCAACATAATATTAATCTTTATCCAAATAAATATGTTATTGATTGAGAGTATTTAATTGAGAACAAAATTGTCCTTGACATCACTTAATTTAAAAAAACATCTTAGAAGATAATGCAATTTTTGAATTACTCCGTAACAAAATTTACACGCGTGCATGAAGCGCAAGACAAGACGCTGCGCTGGCCGGCGAGCGAGGTCACCTGCGCGAGAAGCTTATGTTTAAGCCTTATCCTATTAATATTATAAATGTGAAAGTTTAGATGTTTGTGTGTTTGTAGCTAAATGAAGACTAATTCACAGAACGTATTTAAAATAAAATTTACAGGAAGCCAGATAATGATCCCAATTAACATAATAGGACACTTTTTATCCCAGAAAAATTAAGAGATCAATAAATTTTCTTAAAAAATGGTTAAACAGACTAAGAATCAATGCTCAGCCGAAACTACTATACTTATAAACTTAAAATTTATAAAGTGAAAAAATTGTGAGGACAATAAGAAAAACACCTTTTTCTCATCGCATGACAGAGACCCTCAACAGGTCAGTTAAATATTTCAGTTTGACGACGTGAAAGTCTACACTTTTGACAGTACGAAGTCTGTGGGGTCAGCTAGTTACTAATAAATAAAGGAGAGAAAAACTCCGACACCGGCCTTAAATAAGTTTAATAAATTCCTTTATTTATTAGTAATAATACCCACTCGAGGTTTTCATGAACAAAATCAGTCAAACTATACTCTTTAATTCTTTGCACTTCGGACGACTCCCTTTTTAAAGCATATTGTCTATTTGATCTAAATATGTTTTCGTGGTCGTCCTCTACTAACATTGCCTTCCACATTGGCTCTATACATCTCTTTTAATAATTTACAGTCATCCGTTTTCCCTACATAGAGATCGAAACCATCTCAACATACCTTTTTTTTTTTAAATAAAACCGCTCATTTATTATACCACCAAGTATCATAATCATAAACGAAAAGTTCAAGTTTCGATGTGCATATATTTGTTCCAAACCCAATAGGTAATTTATGAGGTCTATATTGCACTAATGTTTTATGTTTTGATCGTTGCATTCAATGTTACAAATAATGATTGATAGGTTGATGATGATAGACCAGCGTCCATGAAATTTTAAAGGCAATTCAAGTTATGGGGTCGTTTCATGGGCGTGTAATTTATGATGAGTTTATGATGCACGAGAACTAAATGCCACTTATCCCACACGACACGACTTTTTCACATTATCTAAAATTCATTCTAGTATCAGAGAATTCGTTTTATAGATTTTATTTATATATTGAGTCTTCACACCATGCATATTTCTAAATGTGTGAAATTGATTTCAGAAAGACAACTGCAACATCAAATCAAATTATGTGCCAGTGATTATGATGCCAGTTTTATCAGCTGACGAATGCCCTTTTGATATGGATTGTATTGCAGAAAAGATGAAAAAGGAGGAAGAAGCGAAAGCGAAAGCAAAAGCGACTACCAAGCAGACGCCTGAAACGGTGTCCACACTTTCTGGGGCCTCTATGATATCAAAACCAAAGGCTTTTGTTCTTCAACGCCTCACTGATTTCGATCTGTCTTCACAGTGGTGCATGCGCAACAAACTTTTGTAAAGATGACCTCATAACTCACACAGTGAAACGGCCACACAGTCGTGCGGCATTGGTAGAAAAAAATGTATCTGTTTTTAAATGAAAAAAAACATGTAAAATGATTCTCGAGGATATGTCCTTTTGTGCTTGTCGAGTATTTGTTAATACAGTTGTGCAGGTGCGATGAAAACTGTATGTTGACAAAATTTATTTTCATATATATATTTGCGTTTAACAAAATGTCAGCGTATTGGTTTTTATTATAAGAGTGCTGTTGTTTTAAGATGATAAAATTTATTCATACAATAAATTATAATTTCTAACACGGGTTTTAAATTGGGGTATTCCCCACCGACCAACTAAATCCGTACAACTCAAAACCGACCAACTAAACTGTTCCCCACCGACCAACTATATAGTTGGTCGGTGGGGAATGATTAAATTTGACTACTGGGTGTGACCCACGGACCCACTAATCTTTATAAAGGGTTGGTAAGTAGTTGTAAAATTTTCGTCAGTATAAAAACATCAAGTGGTAAAATAACTTAGAAATTTGCTGCAAAATGTTGTCGGTTTTTATCCGTTTCTGTGACATACCAGGGTGGTATAAATCCATGCGTAGTACTCTCAACTTTTTTTTTAATTATCAGAAACTCATAAACTATGAACAGAAAATTTCGGAAGGCTATTTATTATATTGATCACTAAAATGAAATGATTATGAATCGTTAGTAAAATATTAATTTATCTATTGTAATATGTCGATGAAAGAATAATTTTGTTTGCGATGTTTTGGTTTTATGAAGTTTACTATTCTAGTGTTTATTACATTCCTAAAAAAAATAATTCGATTTTCTAATATTATATGGGTTCACAAAAATTAGTCGTCTGCAAATAGGTTAACTGGATAATTTTACAACTGCTAAATTTAATGTTAATTTGCCTGCCGCCTATCACGTGATTACACTGTCCAAGCAAATCGTTGGTACCTACACTAGGTGGCGCAGTCACGTGATATTTCGAAGTATTGCTACCTCTGCCAACTCCTTCGGGAGTATACGGCGTTATCATTTGAGTTCAAGTTTAAAAATGGTATTATAAATTAGTGAAAACTGCAGAAAAATAAATTTTTGTATAAAACCAGATTAGCTTTTTTATTTTATTGAAGCTGCATTTATATTTATGCTACCCTGGTACTTAAAATGGCTTATTCCGTTTATCCACCCCAAAACAGCCTCCCTAAGTCGGATATTCGGAAACGCATGTCCTTCTAGCCGCCCTGAACGGGGTGGATAATCGGAATTCATAATAAAATGTTTCTTCCGATTTTTTACCCCAAGTACAGTCATTTACAGAAACATACGCAACACAAAATGGGAAGATTATATATTATATTTATAAAAACCGACAACATTTTGCAGCAAATTTCTAAGTTATTTTACCACTTGATATTTTTATACTGACGAAAATTTTACAACTACTTACCAAACCCTTTATAAAGATTAGTTGGTCCGTGTTACACCCAGTAGTCAAATTTAATCATTCACAGTTTAGTTTGGTCGATTTTGAGTTGTACGGATTTAGTTGGTCGGTGGGGAAAACCCCCTTCTTTCTTCGTTCTTTCCTTTATTTATCCTATATTTATTAGTACAATTCAGTCACCCTACCTAATGCCTGCCTCTGGATTTGATCACATGTCTATCAGCATCAGAGACAGTGCTCTTTTCCATTGAGCTATCAAGGTCGTTACTATGTTACCTCATCTTATTTACGACAAAATAATAAACTATAAGTATCTCGGAATTAACTTGGGGCATTTTTTTTTAATAGAAATTTTTCTAAGTTTTTCTTTCTACTGATGTTTTTAAACTCTCAAAAATTTCACAAGTCCCGCCAGGCATTTAAAATACATACAAATTTCAAAATAATTTCTAAGTCCTTTTACCCCTTTATGTTTTAAACATGGTAGAAATTTATGAACTATAAGTATAAGTTAAGTTTAGTAATAATTTACTTACGGGACCTGGTTAAATACCCATCACTCAAAACAATCTCTTATCTAACAAACCGGACACTTTTTTCGTAGTAGTTCGACTACACTGTCGAACAGAACGGATTTTTTTTATCCGTTCTGTCATACCGGTATAACAAACAGTATGACAGAACGGACTAGACGGTAATTTGGAAGTCCGCGCACGGGCTATTCCACATATCCCCCCTGAGCTATCCCCCCTGGGGGAGAAGAAAGGATTTTTTTCCACATTGAGCTACCAGGGGGGATACTTTTCCGTCTATCCCTCCTGATGAAAAAAAACAACCAATGAGTATCATCAATTACAAAATACATAAGTATTTTTTTTGCTCTTGGCTTTTGCTTTGCTTTGACTGTTCCATTTTTCGCATTGTGTTTTAGGGGGGTTGTAACTTTTAATAGCAGCCGGGTGTATAGAAAAACATTATATTTTCTTGGCAATACTCCTCTTTTTTACAATGCCTATCTGTATGATATTTATACAGTATTTCATGAATGCAGTTTCTTGTTGTATGCGGATGATAAAAAGGTTTTCCTTGATGTAGCAAATAATACTATTTGCGATAAGCTACAGTTGGATCTCAATCGTCTTGTTCAGTATTATGACCAGAACAGGATCTCGGTGAATGCTAGTAAATGCGTCCAAATATCATTCACTAGAAGTCTAAACCCCGTTGTTTATAATTATTCCATCAACGACCAACCTCTCGTACGCGTTGAATCCATCCGTGACCTGGGTGTCATCCTCGACAGTAAACTTACTTTTGAAAAGCACATTGAGCATATTACGGGGCGTGCATTTCGCAACCTTGGATTTATAATGCGCATTTCGAAGCCCTTTAACGATCTGATGTGTATAAAACAGATTTATTATGCTTACGTTAGGAGTATTCTCGAATACGCATCCAGTGTCTGGTCCCCAAACTATATAACGTACATTCAACGTATTGAACGTATACAATCTAAATTTATAAAACATCTTAACTACAGGACTCATTTTTTCGGTTGCTCATATGAGGATTCGTGTCGCAGGCATCAGCTCACTAGTCTAAAGGATCGCAGAGTTTTACTGGACATGATGCTGTTACACGACATTCTCTCTGGTCGCCTTGATTCTCCATTTTTGTTGTCCCAACTGTCATTTTGTACTCCACATCGCCGTACTCGGCACACTTCTGAAAGGCTCTTTTCTATAGCCTCTAATCATACTAATTATGCAAGGAATTCTACAATGGTTCGCCTTGCCAATCAATTTAATAACCTCTTTGGTGAAACTGATCCTTTTGCTTCTTCAAAGGCCAAATTCCGTTTCGATGTCATATATATATATATATATATATATATATGTGTGTGTGTGTGTGTGTGTGTGTGTGTGTGTGATTCACTTATTCCCTCTATTTATTATCTAACGTCTTAGGGCCGGCGCTGACTGCCGGCATGGCATGGCAAAGGATTTCGGTACAGATATAGCATTTTTAATCTTATTACCATGAGTATAGAATTCATTTTGACACAACGATGCCGAGGGAGGCCGCGGTAGAACAGAACGTCGACATCGTTGTGTCAAAATGAAGTAAAATGAATTCTATACTCATGGTAATAAGATTAAAAATGCTATATCTGTACCGAAATCCTTTGCCATGCCATGCCGGCAGTCAGCGCTGGCCCTTAATAACATATATATATATATATATATATATATATATATATACCATATATAACACAAATCAATCATTCAATCATTTTACACATTTTATGTTACAACTTTTCTTACATATCTGTATGTACTACTGTTTTTTGTATCTTCTGTGGATGTCTGTTATTGGCTTTTTCTTTGTATTTAGCTAATTGTAACTTACATGTTTATGTGCTGTTGATGTCCCTAATAAAAAAAAAATACCAAGACAAATAAAAAAATTAGAAAATGGTTAATTATACAAAAAAAATGTTTTAAAAAAAAATTGTAGTGACGAAATTTTATAATAACCCAAGAGGTAAAATCTTAGTAATTTCATATCAAATATTCACAGTTTTATATAATTTCTATAATACCAGGGCGTCATAAATTTATGCAGCTATTCGTTAACCAGAAATGTTTACATTTTATTCTAAAAACATGGTTACATTTCGAATATTCGAATATTTTAAATCCGAATTTCAACATTTAGAAAACGCTTCATGTTTTATAGTCCACAACTTCATTAGTACATAAATGCATTTTCTAGAAGTATCATTACCCAAAAAAACTAAAACCAGATTATTAAAATGTTTTTTTTTTCTTTTACCAACTATATCTTATACTATAATCTCATTATTCCAAAGGTTTAAAAGACCGAAGTAACTATATCCATAGTCTTACAAATCGTAAATCTCTTTAACTAGATATTATTTATGTTAGAAAAATTGTATAAATAAATAGCGGATGCATGCTTGTTTGTATGCATACTTGCTTGATTGTTTGCATGCTTGTTTGCTTGGTTGCAGGTAGAGCACCCATAGTACTTCATTAAAAATACTTTCGCAAAATCAAATTTAAATTCAAGTCATTTAATGTATTCATCATTATCAATCTTTTTTGAAAATATTTCTAAGTGTCTTTACATACATACATACATATACTCACGGCTGTAATTCCCTAGAAGGGGTAGCCAGAGCCAAGGAATTATCAATTCCTCAGCCACTTTTGGAATTGCGTGGGGAAAAGATGGTGAAATAAAGGTTTTTGGTGATGGGTCTCCAACCGCATCGCCCAAAAATTCCTTTAAAGCCCCAATACCGTTAGTCACCTCTTACGATCACCCACGGGTAGAAATGGGGTAGTGTTATGCTAAGCCGACACTACACGGCAAAGCCGACACTACACGGCAAAGCCGACACTACACGGCAAAGCCGACACTACTCGGCAATGTTTTTACCTCTTACGTTTTTTTGTATGATGAAGATATTTCAACTATCAAACCATTATAGAATATGAATAAAAACCCTATAAATTTAAGCGATTGTGGATGGTAATGTTAGTAGAGGACGACCACGGAAAACACTCTTGGACCAAATTGAGAGTGTGCTCAAAAAGGCTGGCGTCCGTAGTATGAAGAATCAAAGAGCATGTATGAAAAGATTGATGGATGTTAACGAAGCTAAAGGTCTGTCAGGGTCGTACGAAGTGGCGATCGATAGTCTCTGCCTACCCCCAATGGGAACTAATGGCGTGAGTATATGTATGTGTGTATGTAAATGTAAGCGAGACTTTTATTTTGGACGGTTCATATTGCAAAAGGGACCACGGGCCATAGATTTCCAAAAAAGTTCTATCAGAGGGACAAAGGAAAGCCTGTTTGATCCTAATTCTTGTGTTTTTTACATTTCCAAACAGAGGTTTACAATTTTCTCTTGTCATATGATTCCCTGGTACAGAAATTAGTCTTCTAGAAGTTTACAACATATGATACGATCACGTCAATGTAAGAAAATGGTAATTAAATATTGCTTAAATTTGTTAATAGACTAAGTTGGAGTCTAAACATTTCTAAGTGTCCTGAAGACACCTTAACTAAAATTACTTACCTTTTGATTTTAAATGGCCCAAACAAACAAGAACATTGGCAGTAAGATTGATGAAAATTATTATTTATGTAACAAAAGGCAATAAAATATAGTCAGTAGTCCACAAGCATAATGATTGTTCTTTTCGATTGTACTTTGTCTTAGTGGGAATCAGAATCAGAAAAATTTCCGTTTATCCCCCCTGGTAGCTCTATGTGGAAAAAAATTCCTGTCTTCCCCCCCAGAGGGGATAGCTCAGGGGGGATATGTGGAATAGCCCCCGCGCACTACAATGAGGTGATGATGAGGGTGATGCTGATGCACTACAGCCGTACCAAAAACAATATTTTCGCGAAACGTCAACGACTGAAGAAAAGAGTATCTATAATAATAATTTCGTCAAGGAGTACGGTAGACTCAATCGAAACCTCCTTTTAAAAAGTATCATTTGCAAAACGATTGAAAAACATTATGAAACGGAACGTTTATGTCATTGAGTCTCAGTCAATATGGCGACTGAGATTTGTGTGTCAACAGTCAGCACCATTAGAATTTAGCAAAATACTCGGCAATCCGAAATTTGCGGATAGATGTTTTCGACTCAAAATCATTATTTATGTATGTTTTATTATTCAGATAAGGTTTCGATCGAGTCTACCGTACCCCGTAACGAAATCTATCTATACTTATAATAAATCTGTAGAGAGGTCAATTCTGTACATGAAATATATTTTCAAAATAACTATCAGGTGGTGATTAGGGATCGATACTGATGCCAAAAATGCAATCAGTAAAATTTTTGTCTGTCTGTCTGTCTGTCTGTCTGTCTGTCGGTTTGTATGTGCCTTATGGAAACAAAAACTACTCGACGGATTTTAACGAAACTTGGTACAATTATTTTTCATACTCCTGGGCAGGTTTTTGTATACTTTCCAGCAGAGTAGTAAAGGGGAAATTTGGGAAATTTTGGGAAAACGGGAGAAGTTACTCCATTTTTTAAGCTTCCGTCGCGTGTGCAGCCTTAATGGTTAAACTTACATAGAAATCGTATATGACGGAAATATTCTTCATAAAATTATCTTAAAAAAAAATCCTCAACAGTTTATGTCTATCTTTTACGGTTGACTCACAATAACACGTGTAATTCCTGATAGCTTAGCAGTTCGGAACATTCTGATTGTATATGTTTACTCTTACGTTTTAAACCTCTCACTCATCTCTAATTTAAAAAAGGTAACATTATTACCTATTCAATAAAAAAAGAATCATAGAAATCGATAGAAAAACACCGAAATTATACATAAAATAAGCCATCGCGCCCGTGACCAAAACCAAATCTTTACTAATTTACATATAACATACTAGATGGCGCCAGTAATTGCATCCTACATCACGTAATGATTTATTTTTTAGATTGTTATAAATACTTCATAGCGTTTTATTCCAAAATTTGCTATTAAACGGAAATACTGAACCGTTCATTAAAGCGCATTCAAAATCACCAAACTACACTGTTTAGGGAGTGCTATAAATTTAATAAATTGAAATTCATTGCGCTGAATTTCACAATGCTCGAGCAGTGACTGAAGAAAGAAACCTCAGATATTTAAATAAACAACGCTACCCGTGCGAAGCTGGGACGATCCACTAGTTATTAATATATATTAATACATAGATGTAAAACTAGTTGACCCGCGCAACTTCGTCTGCCTGACATAAGTCCTAGTTCTGTAGTTTCAAGTGTGATTAAGTACCATACATCTAATCAATCATCCATATGATGCAAAACAAACCTGAGAAGTTTAAATTATCCCGTGGTTATTATAATTTCCCGTTAACTTTTTTAATGTTGCATATTAAATTCTTAGGCTTAAAATTTATACATTTAACTGACAAATTCAATGTTCATACATACAAACTAATAACTAATTATATACTTACGCAATTAGTTCCCATTAGGGTAGGCAGAGTCTATCACTCGCCACTTTTCTCAATCCTGGAAAATATCTCGATATTTGTCTACATTCATTTAGGTTGCTTGATTTTGGTAAGGTGTTTAATGTATATGTCGCAGGAAAATCGTCAAACTCGTTAACTTATAAGTTTCCTAGGAAACTTGTAAGTTGACGGAAATCCGTCAAACAGCATGTGAATTTACATTTTACCTGATAGGTTTTAGGAAACTTATAAGATAACGGACTCACCTCAGGAAAACTGTAAATGAGGATAATTTTTGACAAGTTTTCGAGTTTTAAATTTATAATTTAGGAATTTTGTAAGCTTCCTCATGGCCGCTAGTTAAATTGTTAATAGAACTAGTTACTTATGATGACTGGTTAAGAAGTGAGCTGAGTAAGGAAAAACGCATTAATTTAAAGTAATGACAATGTTTTCAAATATAAATAAAGAACTGGACTAAGAAGGGTTTCCTAGCCGTTAATCTTACGTAATAAAAAACAAATACTACGAATAATTTATTACGGAAACGGATTTTTACAATTGTTTCCAATTGTTGATCAACCAACCTTCTGACTTGCTTTTCACTCACTCGAATCACAGTAGCAAATTACTACTAAAATTAGAAGAAGGCGCTCTGGGTACACAGCTACTTCACCCAACAATCACTTAAAAAGCCTTTGGTTTCCTCTTACGCTAACCGTGGGACAAAATATTATGAATGCAGTAAATTTGTAAGAGTTTAAAATCTTACACGCATCGGTTAAGAATAGCACTAACATATTTCTGGCGGTATCCTATACCAATGGATGCCATTGAAGGTGACTAAGGGTTTTGGGGCTTTTCTTAGTGTTGTTTTGGCGATGCGGTTCGAGACCTATCGCCAATAATGTTAAGATTATAAATAATCTTTCCCATTAAACTTCTAAAAGTAGCTAAGGAATTTCTTATTCCGACTGTCAGGCTACCGTTTCTAGGGATTTATTGCCGTGAGTATAGGTATGTATGTATCGGTACTAAAACGCTCTTTAAAGAAATATCTGGAAGGCATTCATATTATATAACTATAAAGTATCACGATATATACTCAAACAATTTATATTTAACAAATACTCTTAAAAATATTTTATTTCAGTGACAGCAAATAATTAATAGATTAGTATTAGGATTAGTAAATTGTAATTGATTGTCGAGTTGACAAGACGCGCGAATACGTCACGTCACGTGACCGGCCGCCAGCCAATCCGCATTGACTAACATCCCTCCCTCCGCGCCATCAGCGCTGCATTGACAACTTTCCTAGCAGGATTCAGGAAACTTGTAAAGCTCCTAAAATACAGAATTTTGAACTCGGAAACTTGTCAAAAATTATCCCCACATACAAGTTTCCTGAGGTGAGTTCGTTATTTTACAAGTTTCCTGAAACCTATCAGGTAAGATGTAAATTCACATGCTGTTTGACGGATTTCCGTCAACTTACAAGTTTCCTAGGAAACTTATAAGTTAACGAGTTTGACGATTTTCCTGCGACATATACAAAATCAAAGACTCAACGTTATATTACGACTGCTTACGTCTCATATTCTAAGAATGATTGGAGGTACTTATTGTTCTGAACCAATTTTGAACACTATTTATTTTGCTATCTGTTGTTCGGAATACCCACCTTTCACCTGAATAGTATATCTATAGGATAGGGGGCAGGTCTGTTGCCCCTTTATACGATCATAACGTCTTTTCCTCCACCAACAATTGTGGTCATTAGCCATAAATAAAATATAACAAAAACACATGAATGCAGGCCATACCACTTAGCATCCAAGGCTTCCAACTAAATTATAAAGGCTGTAGGAACAGGCACCTACGTCAGAACTAAAATAGGTATTCGAATAGGTCTTCTGAAAAATTTATTGCTTTGTTACTAATGAAAGCTTAAATGCTATGTTAGTGCATAGCCAGAACGGGCCAATAGTATTAAATAAACATAGTATAATTGGCTTGCCTTCGCCGCAGTTGGTGTTTCGTTGTTGTAAAAAATACAAGTGTGTACGCTGAATAAAAGTAAAAGGACTTGGCGTTTAAGTAGTGGTGAAATTCTTATTTTTTTTTATATAATATAAGGTGTGATGGTTGACGCATGTCAGAATTTTTCTCAAAAATAATTTATTTATTTGAATTTGATTTAAAAGTATTGTGATCTTCGTGAGTTTTTAATTACTTATTTATAACACAGTTATCTTTAGTTAATTCATTATTACATTAGTAGTATAGTTTCGATTAGTAGTTAAGTACGGCGATAAAATGGAGGATGAAGAAACACTTCCGCCTCCTGCCCCTCCTGATAAATTAGTTATATCACCATCACCTTCATTTTCATCTTTATCAAATTATAGTCCAATATGCACGTATATGGAACCTGAGCTTTCTAGTACCATTCCAGAGGGAAAATCTCGTAAAAGGGCAATTAATAATGTGAACGAGGAATCGACCCCAGAATATTTTAAACTCGAAAAGAGTGCTAAAGTCTCCATCGGTCGCACTCGATACTGCAGTAAAGATACTCATCCTTTCATTGTTCATGTATCTCGAATCGAATCTGACCCAAAATCGGGAACATCATTACACCCATTGAAATTCGGCCTATTTATGTCCAAAATTAATGTTAGAAATATTGTAAATGACGGAATTAAAAGAATCGGCAGAAATAAAATGTCGGTTGAGTTCAAGACCTCCAACGATGCTAACTCTTTTATAATTAATCCTGTTTTACTTAAAAAGGGCTACCAATGTTATATCCCTACGTTTAACGTCACTCGTATGGGTGTCATAAGAGACGTTCCCAATGCCTGGAGCGAAGAAGATATAAAAACAAATATAAAAGTACCCCACGAATGTGGAGAAGTTATAAAGGTGAGAAGAATTAATTTTCGATCTAAAAATGTGGATGGTTCTACAAGTTATAAACCATAAAATTCTGTTATATTAACCTCTGATGGACAAATTTTACCCAAAAATGTTTTCTGTTGTTACACATCATTGCCCGTGGAACTATATCACTTCCCAACAATCCAGTGTTTTAATTGCTGCCGATTTGGACACACGAAATTGAACTGTCGCTCGAAAACTCGGTGTTACAAATGTGGCCAGACCCATTCAGCTGATACGTGTAATTTAGATGAATCTGAATATGTATGTCTATATTGCTCGGGTAACCACACTGCAAAAAGTGGTGTATGCCCTGAACAGATGCGTCAGAAAAATATTAAAGCCATGATGGCCGAACGAAATCTGTCATATGAAGAAGCCTCAAAAAATATACCCCCATCCCAGAAATCATTTGCAGAAATAACCGCAACACAATCACAATCACCTCATAATCGACATTCTTTAAAATCATCTGTTTCATCATCCTCTTATAAAAAAACTGTCACTCTCCCAAAAAGGTCACACGCCCCGTTATCTCCAGGTTATGACAAGAAAGCTCATCAAAACTTATTAAATGATTTCCAAATCCCCCCACTCTCTAACGGCTGCGGTTTCAAACATAATAATAATAATAATCAATCATCTTTGGAAACTTCACAAATAATTGAAATTCTAATTACTTTACTAACAACTTTACTTAAAAATTATAATATTTCTCTACCTGACCACGTTGCCCAAATTCTGACTACTCTTTTTAATACTATCAACAATGGATCAATCCCAAATAATCCAGTGGAATGCTAGAAGCATCCGCAATAAAAAACATGATTTAATTTATATGATTAATTTTTATAATCCCTTTATAATAGCGCTCTCAGAAACAAGGCTCAAACCTTGTGATATCTTTAACATTCGCGGTTATAGCTGTCATCGTGACGACCGCTTCGATGGTTTTGATGGAGCTGCTATTTTAGTTCATAACTCCGTTCATTATGAAATTTTAAATCTTCCCCCACATAATGACGGTTTTAATATTGTGGGAATAAAGGTTCAAAACATTCATTTTATGTCGATTTATATTTACAATACTAATAATTCCATAATCCCTTATCTACGAAATTTAATTCAATCTTTCCCTTCCCCCCTCATGATTCTTGGTGATTTTAACGGTCATCATTACTCCTGGGGATCCCTCCATTGTAATGCCTTTGGAATACAACTTACAGATCTATTTGATGATACGTCAATGTGCGTTCTTAACGATGGTTCCCCAACTCGTGTGACCCGCCCCGGTGAAAGAAAAAGTTGTGTTGATCTCTCAATTTGTTCACCAGATTTAGCTATGACCTCAGTTTGGCAACCGATTTCATCAACCTATGGGAGTGATCATTTCCCTATCCATATTTGCCTGCGCATTAAGATATCATCATCTACTCAGCAACCTCCGCTATTAAAATTAAAATTACAATCAGCTGATTGGGTTAAGTATCAAACTAATTTAGACGATATGGTTCAAAATTTGCCTTGCATTGTCTCAAACAACTTTTCTTCGTGTTACATAAATTTTACTAATGCTATCTCAACTGCTGCTGAAAGTTCAATTCCTCTCAAGAAACCCGTTTCGGACAAAATTCCGTCTCCCCCCTGGTGGGATAGAGAATGTACCGATATAATTAAAAAACGTAAAGAAGCAGAGTCTGCTTACATTGAAAACATGAGTAATGAAAATTTAATTCGGTACAAAATAATTCTCGCTCGCTCAAGAAGACTTTTTAAGAAGAAAAAATGTTACAGCTGGAAAAAGTATTGTTCATCTTTATCTCCATTTTCGCGTCCTTCTTTAGTGTGGCGCAATATTCTTTGTTTTAGACGTGGTTGTATTCAACAAAATCACTCCTCTATATCTCATCAGATTGCTGAAGAATTTTTTGATAAGCTTGCTCCCCCATTCGTACCTAATTTCGAAGATACTCCTTTGTTTTCAAGTTCTTCGATTCCAATCGTTCACCCTCTAGATGCTGAGTTCTCCATGTGTGAACTAGAAGCAGTGCTTGCTCATGTCAAAGACTCTGCCCCGGGGCTGGATGGATTCCCATATTCTTTTATAACAAAAGCTGGTCTACAAAGCCAAATTTATCTGTTAAATATTTTAAATTATAGTTTTCGATCTGGGAATATTCCTCTCTCATGGAAGACTCAAATAGTTATACCTATTCCTAAACCTGGCAAGTCTCCTAACCATCCTAATCACTTCCGTCCAATTGCTCTTTCATCGGTAATAGCTAAAATTTTGGAGCACCTTATTAAAAACAGACTTGAATGGTTTGTTGAAAATGAAAATATACTCTCATCTACGCAATATGGATTCCGTAAGGGATTCAGTACTATGGATAGTCTAAGCATATTTGTCACAGATATCCGTCTAGCTTTTAGTAAAAACTCCTCGGTTGTTGCTGCTTTTCTTGATGTCTCAGCAGCTTATGATAATGTGCTTTTACCCATTCTGAAACAAAGATTATTAGAATTAAACATTCCTCAAAAAATTGTATTTTGTATCATGTCACTTCTTATGGAAAGATCTCTTTGCCTTCGAACACCTGATTTGTTTGAACCTGGGAAAACGTGGAGAGGTCTTCCTCAGGGCTCAGTCTTGAGTCCAATTCTGTACAGTTTGTATACCTCTGCTCTTCACACTTCTCTTAATTATGACTGTCGGATCTTGCAATACGCCGATGATATAGCTTTGTATATAGATTCAGCTTCGATAGAAAATGCTATTCCTTCATTACAAATCTCTCTTTCTTCATTAAACGAATGGCTTTTGGAACGGGGTTTGAGCATCTCGGGACCTAAAAGCTCTGTTGTTGTTTTTTCAAGAAAACGTGAAATACCTCATGTTGATCTAAAAATAGGGACTGATAGTATACCATTAAATAACAGTGTGAAATTTCTTGGGGTAATTCTAGATTCAAAACTTAATGGTAGATTACATATAGAATACGTCGTGAAAAAATGCGCTAAAAACATCAATATCCTTAAGGCTCTTTCTGGAGTGTGGTGGGGTGCCCACCCTTATTCGATGAAACTAATATATAATGCCCTTATTCGTAGTGTTTTAGATTATGGAGCCTTTCTATTAGAACCTTGCAGCAAGATTGCTTTAAGAAGTTTAGAGAAAATTCAGTCTGTATCTTTACGCATTATTTCTGGATGCATGAAAAGCTCTCCAATTAATGCTCTTCAAGTTGAATGTGGTGACCCCCCGCTTATTTTGCGGCGCCAATATCTAGCCGATAGATTTATATATAAAGCTTTTTCCCGTGCCGAACATCCGTTATTTGAAAAACTAAAATCATTAAATATTCAATGTCGAAACAATACATTTTGGCGCCGTAAAATGATTCCCCCTATTATCAACTCATTTCGTAAATTAGAAGAATATGAAAGTAGCTTCCCTGTTATTCGTAGTAAGAAACTTCCCCTTTATGATTATCCTTATTCAACTATTACATTTAAACCGAAAATTCTTTTTAACATTGGAATTGACAAAAGTTGCACCGTGGCCAATAATATGTTTAATATAAAGCTACATTCCTCGTGGCCCGACTGGCATCATTTTTATACAGATGCGTCTAAAATGACAGATTCTTCTTTTGTTGGCGCAGCAGTCTATTATCAAAATAACAAAATTGAAATCAAATTTAAATGTCCTCCCGGTTCCTCAGTTTTTACTGCGGAATGCATTGCCGTATTAGAGGCATGTATCTTTATTCAAAATCATGATAATATTAATCGAGCCGTTGTCTTCACTGACTCTCAGAGTTGCCTTTCAAGTCTGTACCAGTCCCCTTTTAACAATAAAACGCAAAGTCGTATCATATTTGATATTAAATATACTTTACTGAAGTGTTACGAAAATGGCAAGGAAGTGCAATTAGTATGGATTCCCAGTCATGTTGGCATTGTTGGAAATGAACGAGCCGACTTTTTAGCAAAATCTGCCGTTGGGGATGATTCGAGCTGCTCAAAACATCTTGTATATCACTGCTATGATCTTCTTTCCTCTCCAAAGACTGATCTTTTTGATTGTTGGTCTAAACATTGGCAAAATTCTAGTCTTTCTAAAGGTCGATGGTACGCGTCCATTCAACCTGAAATTCCTCGAAAACCATGGTTCTTTAAATTTAAAAAGATTACTAAAACGATAACATCAGTACTAATAAGAATGCGTATTGGTCATTGTTGTATTCCTTAATAAACTTCGAATTCGTGATTCTGCTCTTTGTGAGTGCGGCATGGAGGACGGTGACTTAGACCACATATTTTTTAATTGCCCTGTATTCGGTTTAGATTCCATCTATCCAAATCTAATTAAAGCTAAGATCCCTCTTCCTTCGAATATTAGATCGTTACTCTCATCACTTGAAAATCATAACATTATTTCCTCACTCATTAATTTCATTCATTCTAATCAAATAAAATTGTAAAAGACATAACGTATATATATATATTTTGATATAGTCATTGGTTCTGTGCTCTATCATTTATTCTATATTTATACTCATAGTATTCTTTGATATGAATATATTATTTATATATACTCACTACCTTACAATACTGTAACGAGACGTTTTGTTTTACCTACTATTATTATAATTTTACTTTATCTCCATGCGCTTCTATTGCCTTACCTGACACTGGCAACCATTATCGGCACTAAATAGCTTAATATGTTGCCACAAATGAAAGAATTGAATTGAATGAGAGGTTTTCTTTTTGAGAAATTAAAAAACAACATAGTTTCCTAGAGCTCTGTAGATGGCGTTGATGTAACTACGTTACTTACCACACAATTTCGCCACACAATAATTTCGCCAATGTCAACGTTAAAAACATGTGTCACAGCACCATAGAGTAACTTTTTGGCGAGTAAAAACAACAAAATGAATGTTAAATATAAGTACCGTCTTTGTTTATTTACTTTTGAGCTATCTTGGCTTAAACTGATGTTAATTTAGACTTTCAAATCAGAACGTTTTTATGTACGTTCCGTTTTACGATATCATTATATCCAAGTGTGAAAAACGGTGTTACGTTCCGTTCCTACCAGTAACATAGCAAGTCTGGCGCCATCTATCTTGAGAACAGGGAAGAACAAAAAAAGAAAAAAAGGAAAACCTCCCATTATAATATAACTTATATCCCTTGCAAAACCTTCATATTTTTACCATTATGACGACAGCCGTGGTGGAGTGGATAGGTGACTAGCTTCTCGGTCTGGAAGTTGCGGGTTCGATCCCCGCTGAGGGCAACTTTATGTGATGAGCATAAATGATAGTTTCTTATTCTTGGATATTATTTATATGTGTATTATATAATATTAAATATATCGTTGAGTTAGTATCCATCCCATAATACAAGTTATACTTAGTTTGGGGGTTAACTTGATCTGTGTATAATATGTCCGTATATTCTTATTTATTTTTATAATTGTCAGTTTTTTCAAGCTATTCTTTCTTGATAGCATCGACATGGTATTATTAAATAATATAATAAATTACTATGCGATGTTAGCACATTGCTTCACTGTCTCTGTTACCATATTTAAGAGTACTATGAAACTTAAATCATAATATTTTCACTTAAAGTTTATTAAGAGAGAAAGTAAATAATGCCCAAAGTGGTAAAATGTTTGTGTGTGTTTGAGTGTGTCCCCTCTCACTTTTGTCGCAATGATGTCGCATCTTGCAAGATTGTCGCTATCAATGTCATGAATTTGTATGCGTTTTGAAATTGTGTGTGTGTATGCACGATGCACCTAACGGCGAAGTTCCGCAGTTTTTCTGGCCACCGTCTTTCCAGCTAATCAACTACATGGTTGGCCAAATATCCGGTACCTGATCATAATAAAAAAATGTTTGAACAAAATATATAGATAATGAATAACATACATTTATATGTATTACTTTACATCTTCTTAACTGACCTTAATTTGAAGTCTTTATCTTCCATCTTCTTTCCAGAAAAGCTTTGTCTTTACAGTCAAAGCTTGTCTGGAAGAGATTCTAGTGAAAAGATCGCCATTTACGATCGGCGATAGGCCTGCCCCCTATCACGTGAGTACACTGACCATGCAAAACGTGGGTACTCTAAACACGGTGACAAAGTCACGGGATGTTCAGAAGTATTAGTACCTCTGGCAACCCCTTCGGGGATATTCGGCGTGAACGTTTATGTTTATGTTATGTTTATCGCCAATTTAGTGAAAAGATCGCCAATTGTACTTCATTTTAATATGGTATTTTTTTTGTAATTATTTAATATTTTCATGTGCACTAAAGAGTACTTTATTCTTTTATATATTGGTGTTATAAGGTTATAAGGGAATGCCATAGATAAAAAAGGTCACGCATTATATTGGAAGTACATTATTCTTAAATTAAATTATGCTTAAATCTTTAAAACTACGCAACGGATTTTGTTGCACTTTTTTTATAGAACGATTGAAATAGAATGTTTATATGCGTAGGATTAATTAAAAAAATTAAAATAAAGATGAGGTTTTTAGTGTTATGTCGTGAAGGCGTGCCAACCCTACAGTTCCTTACTCAGTGGCGGATTTACAAATTTTCAGGGTATAGGCTGTGAAGCTTTTGCCGCCCTTGTCTGGTTGTCTCCACAATTGTCAAACTGTCATGTCCTAGATTATTTTTAAAATTCAACAATTTCGTTGGAATTGCACGTAAAATAATTTTTTTATTTATTTTTGAGCTAATCGAAGCTCAAGAATGTGAGATTTATAAGGCGGGGTAATGCATGCTACTCACACAATTGGTAAACGTGAATAAACAGAATAAATAATCTTTATAAATAATTCCGTCAATTTGTAAACATTCGTTACCAATCGTTACAATACCTTTTTACGCGATTTTTTGTTGGCAAAATCATCGATGATATCGTCGTACGTAATCGTGTTCATCAATTCTGACTCTATGCACAAAAGAGCTAAAGCGTTTAATTTTTCTTGGCTCAAGGTCGATCTCAAATAATTTTTGACCCTTTTGAGACAAGAAAAACTTCTCTCGCCCGAACAATTCGTAGCTGGTGTACATAAGGCCATACGAAGGGCTATGTCCAAGTTCGGATAAACGTTCTGCAGGCTTTGTTTTCGCATTTACTGACTCCACACAACATAGAGCGTTTCGAATCACGACCGAGTACTTTTTGCAAGCGTAAAACTCGTGGTTTTGTAGTTTCGTGCCTTATTTTCTTTTGTTTCGATGTTGTTTTCGTTTTTCGCCTCGATTTGTTCGTGTAACCAGGGTAACCCACGCGGTTATTGGAATGGAGAATTAGGAGAATGGACCTTGTCACGACCACGTGCAACATTGTCAACATTGACGTCATTGATGACATTGTAGCATTAAAAAAAAATAACGCATTCGGGGAAAAATATTTTTTTGACTTCAGACTATTTCGCTATCGCTGCTCAAGGTTTTTTTTAGAATAAAATCGGTAAAATTATTTACTATATTCAAAATAAAATCACTGAATTATACATAAACCATGCAGTTCACAGCCTCCAACCAATAGTAGGATTGGCATATATCGGTTGATAGAAGGAAGAGAGAAATCCATTTTCTATAATTTCGCTCTTTACACTCATTCAAAATATGGAGAGGGCGCAAAGACCGATTACTGGTTGGGGGCGGCGAACTAGCTGTTTGCTCTAGAATATGGAAGATTGCTAAATGGATTCACGGAACGTACAATGACAAGTGAGGAAGGAAAGTCGTCGGCAAAATTTGTTGCAGACTTCTATCTGTAAGACATCAGAAAACAGAATACAGAAAACCGTCGTACAGAAATATTTTTAATTTCTAGGAGGTGTAAAAAAAAAAAAAAAAACGGTCCCCAAATTTGCCGCCCCAAAAATCTGCCGCCCTAGGCTCAAGCCTACTCAGCCTGCTGGTAAATCTGCCACTGTCCTTACTGATATTTCTTTATAACTAAAAGCCATGATAATGTTATATGACTAGCCGTCTACTTGTACTAACGTACAAAGAATTTTCAGCGGCCAGTCATATAACATGAACTATAATTATAAAGAAATCTCAGTAAGGAAATGCTTCGCACGAATTTATCTGGATTTAATATTTTTTTTGAGATAAAACTAGCCGCTCCGTCAAGACTTGGCTAGCTTTGTGCAGAATGTTTGTGGTGAGATTTCACATCTTTTTGTAGAAACCTGGGTATTTTTATTCGTTTCATTAGATTATAATATTTGACACAGATTATTTCTTTTTAAATGGTTTTTATCAATTACATGGTTTTATTTAGCTTACCCCTTTTGTTTTACTTTTTCTTTCTTGGGTCAAATTTAGTCATTTAAATTTCACCCCTTCCTGGCAACCGATTAATATGATTGGTTTTGGTGACAATACAATTTGTTTATTAAATATCACTATAAATCTAGATGGATGGGAAGTTGGAAAGAAAAAAAATCACTTGCACAAAGCAAGCCTACCGCTATCTCTCGAAAAGAAACGAAACAGTTTAAAATGGCCGCCTAGCGTCTTCTTCATTGACTTGCATCATGAAGTTACTAACTAAACAGGAGAGCGCACTCACAAATATATGGTACAGAATAATGCAATTTATTACCATGTAATAAAGTTTATTATCTTTTGAACACTGTCAAGCAGAGAAATGTCCTAGAACGAGAGCCCAAACCAGGGGATTGTGTCCCACTCGCACAGTTACCAGTCGAGATAAAGTTCAAAGAAAAACAAATTCAAACTTATTTATAGGGATTAATTTATAAAAAGCAGGTTCTGACTATTCCTTTTTATAAATAATTTTAAACATTATCATCGCGTATCAACTTACAGACAAATAATTTATTGGAGCGAAGATCCATTTACCCGCGACTTTTGTATTAGGCTTGTCACAGAACTCCTCCTAAACGGTTGATCCGATCACAGCCAAATTTTGCACGATGGTTCAAGACATCAAGGATAAGGTTTTAACGAAATAATATTTAAATAGATGTTACCATACAGAAATAATCACCCTTGAATGTTTCCCATGTTAGTCTATGGGAAACGAGTGTAAACACAACTCGCTCGCACTTAAAGAATTTTTAATTGTTCCAATGCAGCGAAGCAATAAAACAATTTAAAATCACACATGTTTGATTTTTTCCGACTTCGCTCCAAATTTCGGCATGCGATTCATGCCCACCTAGTTAAGTTTGGTTATCGGTAAAATCATATTTATAACGGGTATGGAACCTTATAAATAAGGTGTCCAAAATTAATCAGCTTTTATCATTTAACTAAGAAAATATTTGGCAGAGCAAAATATGGTGAAAATTATTGTGACCCTTCTATTTCAAATAAATAATATAAGTGAAATAAGATGCCGTGTAGTGTCGGCTTACCATAGCACAAATATTTTTCTACAAAAAGTGGATGAGGAAATTTTAATTATCAGGCACTGGCTACCCCTTTTTTATAACCTATTAATTAAGAATATGTATGTATGTAAATATAAGTGTTCTTGTAACGTTTAGAACAGTCTCATTAAAACACCAACAGATGGTCACAGCTATCTCGTTAGCCATCCCCGTTCACGACACTCTTTAGGACGCCAGTGCGCATTCCTGTTAAGATAGTAATTCCATGCTTACAATAGATACATGGTATTACAGTAAAGATACAGCAGTTTTTTTAAATGAATAGTTTGGATAGTGAAATAGTATGCTTTTACAGAAAATACATTGATTACAATTCAAATTGAGATACAAAAATGCCTCCAAAAATAAGATTTACTGATCGTCGATGATGCCGCTTAGCAAGTATAAACCAGCGATGTTTTTTTTTATTTTGATATATTTTCCCATTGTCTTTGTAATTATAGAATTGAATGTTGAAAAAGGTGTACTTTTACTAGTATATTTGACTTGGTAAACTTTTTTATTTCTTAAATTAATAATAATTATTATTTATTAGAAATAACATTGTAAAACAGGACATATTACAAATCAAATTTAAAAAAAAACATAGATTCAAACATTCACAAAGAAAGGCCTCTGCACAACGAAACGGCGCTGACTCAGCATTACGTTGTGAGCTATAAGAAGAACACGCACACGAGGAACTTTTGTTTCCGCAACTATTTTGCCTCTTTGTTTATAACCGACTTCAAAAAAGGAGTGTTCTCAGTTCAACCGTATATATATAAGTTTATATATATATATATATATATATATGTTTGTACACCGATTACTTCGCGATTTATTAACCAATTTAGATTATATTTTTATTATTAGAAACTTGTGATTTAATAATAAACGATCAATAATAACATTTTTTTAGTTTTATTCGGCCCAATCTTTTAATTAAGTTTTCTCGACTTACTGTGTTTCAAACATTTTTTCAAGTATGAAGTCGTGGAGATAGCTCAATCAAATTTACATGGCAAGTAGCTGACGAAATTGGCAAGTTTTTAAAAACAATTTTGGAGACATTTTTGGGATAAGTTTTTCTTTTAAATCGTTTCAAAAGAGATCTTTTATTTAAACATTTTAACAAACTTAGGATTCAACATTTTTTTAATGGCTTAATAGTTGCATATCGGCTCACAATTGCTTTTGTGTTTGCAAGTGCTACTGTTCACCTATTTCAGTATTAAGCTTTAAATCAAGCTTGTATCTCAACAATTGATGTCTCTGTGACCAATAATGTCAAAGAAGCCAAGGTTTAACAAAAAAAAAAAGAAAAAAAAACACATCTCGAAAACTACAAAAAGTCACGGAACATACATGGGGGTAATTTGGGTACCCCTAGGGGTATTCACTATTCTGTCCTTGGACTTCCGCTTGATACTATTTCTTGGGACACCCTGTATATTATATATATATATATATATATATATATATATATATGTATATATCTTTCAGCGTGGTGGACTAAGGCCAAACCATCTTATAATATAGGTTGATTGGGCCTTGGGTATAATTATATAGGGTAGGCTCGAACCCCTTGGTGGGGATATATGGGCTGTGAGGATGAGTGGTACGATTTATAGATATAATGGGATAAAAGAGCATAATCATAAATGGGAGTCAGTAGGTAAATCATTGCGCGATGGGTTTTGCTGTGCCAGCAATTAATCTCTAAGCTTTCGCATTAAAGTTTCCGTTATGGTCACAGCACGTATAGGTGGTGGAATATCATTTCAGCACAATCATCATCTCATTTCAAATTTTAAAGATTAAAACTCATAAATATTACACATAGAACCATGTTGCCCTGAGGCGACGAAACGCCACTGACCGATATGTTATCGGCAAGGATACTCTACTACACTACGGATGGGCCCTGTGGTACTATATATAAATAACGTTATGCAAATAATAATAATATCGCAACAGAAATATTCCATATGCCGTTTTCTCTTTCTAACCTTCCGAGTTTAATCTTTTGAAAAAGAGAACAATACATGTTTACTTCTTGTTGTTTATGGCAAAATTTCGTCAAGACGTTACGATTATGATAGCGCGTACCAAGATCGGCATCTTAGTCGCCATTTGATCTGTCAAGTTGCTTTGTAAACAAAAGTGTTGATTGTGTTTATTGTGTTTTGGACATTGATTAATCAAGTTTTGGAATATAAAATTACATGGGTAATATAAATGCACAATGCCCTGTTGCTCTGTTAAAGATTGTGGCGCCCGTAATAGCGAAAAATCAGCCTCAATTAACTTTCCACAAGTAAGTAATTATTTTCATTGTTTTCACTTCGGTCAAGAGTATTTTTTTGGTGTATTTCATGCTTCCTCGATGGATCAGAGGAAACTTCATGATCATTGTAATATTTTCGCCATAAAAGGCTTAGTTTTCATGATTTCTTCCAAAATTATTTCCTCTCATTGTTTACCTAGTGATGTGAAACACTGATCATTTAGTGTTATCGATGTTTAAGTACTATCAGATTCGGTTTTAGTTGGTTGGTTGGTTAACCTATTAAAAATCTAAATGCCTTCCAAAATATAGGTAACATTATTTTTATAGATTACACTTTTCTTCACATTTGTTACTTTGAGGTGGTTATTGATTTTGATTACTAAAATTAAATAATTTCAGGTTTCCTAAAAGTGAAGCGCGGAGAAGAAAGTGGCTTGATGGTATTGGCTTTAAAAACAACAACTATCGGCATAAAATTGGCATTGCATTTTAAAAAAATGGTATGGTTTATCATAAAAAATCACGAATGAAAAGGTTTCATTCAGAACGTGTTAAAACAAATTGACGTTATTTAAAAATGAATAAATGTGACATTTTAAATTTAAATACGTTGTTTTTTTCGTATTTATATGTACGATCTGGCAATATAAGTCAAGCACAGCATCAATATTTTGTTGTACGTGTACGACAACTGTGTAGTGTCGGCTTAGAATAGCACTACTCCATTTCTGCCGGTGGGTGTACGTAAGAGGCGACTAACGGACTTTTAACGGCGTTTTAAGGGAATTTTGGGCGATGCGGTTGGACACCCATCACCAACAACCTTTATTTTACCAACTTTTCCTCACTCAACTTCCCAAAGGTGGCTGAGGAATTTGTCATTCCTTAGCTCTGGGTACCCCATCTAGGGATTTATACCCGTAAGTAAGTATATGTAATGTGTACGACAATCGATTTAAAGTTGTCCTTGAGCATATGACACCCATGATTAATCTCACTGAATCACTGATCGATGCACTGCTTTTAACTTACCCCACGCCGAAAATCATAATAAATTATCGCTCGAAAATGTTCATGAGTTAAATCCATGGTGATGTGTGACCCATGGTGGCGAAACGAAGGTTTAAAACTGGTGTTAAAATATCTAGATCTAAATTAAAAGTATTTGCCTACTGTTGAAATAAATTATTTCCACATAAAGATGTTGGCAAATTTATCGATATTTTTCTATTCTGATTCTTGCATGACACAACCCTAGGTCAGCCATTTTAAGTGCCAATAGGCCACGCCCCCTGCTACGCTCTGAGAGTGTTTAGGGCCGATCCATAGTGTAGAGTATCCTTGGTTATCGGCAAGATTGCTGTAACTTTAGATACAGATCCACAATCTTTTCTTGGCCGGCGGCGACTAGGTAGGTAGGTAGTCGCCGCCGGCCAAGAAAAGATTGTGGATCTGTACTCACTTTTTGACAAGTATTGCTGCCTGTTTTTTTATTGGTAACAGAATATTTGTATACTGACCAATTTATTTAAATGCTGATTTAAAAACGAGGTCTAGGCCAATGAGAGGTTTTCTTTTTGAGAAATAAAAAAACAACATAGTTTCCTAGAGCTCTGTAGATGGCGTTGATGTAACTACGTTACTTACTTCAATTTTTTCTTCGTGGCCTCATTCGTGTTGCCACAACAATTTCGCCAATGTCAACTTTAAAAACATGTGTCACATCACCATAGAGTAACTTTTTGGCGAGTAAAAACAACAAAAAGAATGTTAAATATAAATACCGTCTTTGTTTATTTACTTTTAAGCTATCTTGGCTTAAACTGATATTTATTTAGACTTTCAAATCAGAACGTTTTTATGTACGTTCCGTTTTACGATATCATTACATCCAAGTGTGAAAAACGGTGTGACGTTCCGTTCCTACCAGTAACATAGCAAGTCTAGCGCCATCTATCCTGAGAACAGGTAATTTTTTATTACTTCTCATATTTTATTTATTTCGTAAAAACCTATCTACCAATCCTACCTATTATGAAAAGCGTGTGAATGGAAGTTATAACTAAAAGCCTTAGCCTACGTGCTTAACTCCGAAAAAAAACTTGTCTATGGTCGATGGCTGACAAAGTGAAGAGTGAGTGAAGTTGATAAAAAATTGTGCACATTGTGACTGTTCTTGTAGTACTACTATTTTATTAATTTATTTAGATCTTAAGTATGTGCAATTTAAATCAACAATCTCGATAATATTATGTTATAGTGTAGTATTTTTACAATTCAGGTAAGGGTTTTTCATCTATCATAACTGTCAGTGGTTATTCCTCATCCCACTGTTTTTACGTTAAAATCCCAGACTGAGCTCCTAGGTACAAGCATCTATTTGTGCAGACTGCGTTTCTGCGCATGTAGCATCCCGGGAAATAGCTCAAGTGGAACAAAACCTAGATAAATCTAGTTATATGTGTCCTTTGCTCGAAGTGATTTCACAAATTAACATTAATTGTAACAGGTGTCACGTACATTTTTTTGTCTAATGCATTACTGTAAAACTCGGTTCATCTTGCATTCTTACTAAACGTAAGTGCAGCTTATGTTTTTTCTGTCTTTACTAGTAATGAGCCAGATGTTCAAATTCATGGCATTCATTAATGCTACTAGCATGTTTCCTGTAGTCTGATGTGTAGTGTGCTTTTTTATATTTTTCATGTAAGTAATTATGTTTTTAATATTGTTATTTCAAAATTATCAAACTGAAAGAGGTAGCTAGCAATTTTTAATGTTGCTTTAAGGGATCATCAACATATTTCAACAAAGGGAATATTGATTTTGAACAATTCCTTTTTATGATTAGGTTTTTTTTTACTCCTCTATTAATTCTTTCTATCTTAATTATAATGATTATATAAATTCTCCATTTGAAATCTTGGATGAAGACTATTATACTTTACCCCTATATGCTCCTCTAGCTGCCTTTAAAATGGATGTGTGTATCTGTAAAAAATAGTGTTCTAGATTATTATGAAATGTAAGTCATGTATATATTCCAACTAATGGTTAGTCCTTCCTGTAACATATTTGTCTACTTGAGCACCATGTGCAGTAGCAGCTGGTTCCACTTAATAGCTCTCTTAATCATGGTTCAATGGTGTGTCCATGAAAAATACTGAGATTTTTCTATGCCATGTAGTGTCGGCTTAGAATGCCGTGTAGTGTCTGTTTAGAATAATACTACCCCATTTCTACCCGTGGGTGATCATAAGAGGCAACTAAGGGTATAGGGGCTTTTTAAGTGAATTTTGGGCAATGTGGTTGGAGACCCGTCATCAAAAACATTAATTATTACCATCTTTTCCCCAATCAACTTCCAAAAGTGGCTGAGGTATTTCTCATTCCAAAGCTCTGGCTACCCCGTTAAGGGATTTTTAGCCGCGAGTATATGTATGTATGTTTTCTATGCATATCTGTCTCTATTTGGGCCAAGTGATTAAAAGTGTCTGACTAACACAAAGGGTTCGTCACCATTCCCTAATTAATCAATTGTATATAAACTTGAATATTTATATTATATCAATGTATTACTGATTTCGAAAGTGAGAGGCAACTAATGGTATTGGGGCTACCAAGAGATTTTTGGCCAATGCAGTTGGAGAGCCATCACCAATCTTTATTTTACTATCTTTTCCCCACTCAACTTTCCAAAAGTGGCTGAGGAATTTCTAACTCCTTAGCTCTGGCTACCCCTTCTAGGGATTTACAGCCATGAGTATATGTATGTATGAATTTAAAGTGAATAGTGCTATTCATATCCTGTAGATATTTAAAACATCTGTAGGTTTCATGTTTCTTTTTAATTAGACTGAACTGAAATGTTCACGCCTTACATCCCTGAAAGGGTTGGCAGGGATACAAATAGTTTTGAACATTATGTGACAGTGTCACCAAAAAAAAAAAAAACGTTTATTTACGAGAACAAGAGTATATAACAGGATCTTCATTCATTAATATGCACTTTGCCTGCTCTGCCGTTAGGCGTGTAAATATTTAACATTATAATTGAATTTAAAAAGCAATTGAAAAATTATTATAACATACATTAGAGAGAAAAAGTTGAAAAATAAAATAAAAAAAATGTCACTTGTTGCTACATGTCAAATAAATGTCCACAATAAAATTAATTCCAAATAATGTCAAAAATAATTAGTATCAAACAAAACAAATAGTAAAATTAAATCAAATGTCACAGTTTATAAAAATAATACATAACTAAATGTCACAGTTATCAATAAAATCTTGGATGGAATAAAAGCATTTGTCGATTAAATAATTAAATAGCATTAATCTAAATTCATTAAATGCCTTATCCTTTAAATCATCGCTTATTACATTATATAATTTCACAGACATGTAGGATGCATTGCGGTGGCATATAGCCAAACCTTTTGTAAATGGATACTCAAGTTTCAAGTTATGATTTTGACGTTGGGGCCTATTTGTTGGTGTTCTAAGTGTAAACAGGGACGGATGTTTGTAGACAAATATTAACATCTCATATATATACAGGGATGGCAATGGTAAAATTCTTAATTTTTTAAATAAAGGCACACAGCTATCTAAAAAGTCAGCGCCACATAATATTCTCATACATTTCTTTTGAATTTTAAATGCTCTATCACTGTCTACTGAATTGCCCCACAAAATAATTCCATAACGTAAAATAGACGCTACATACCCGTTATAACATGTTAAGGCCGCTTTGTCGGTTCCCACCAAGTGTTCAGAGTACCCACATTTTGCTTGGACAGTGTACTCACATGATAAGGGGCAGGCCTATCAATGTTTTGTACTAATACCCGGACACCCACATGACTAAGTAGTAATTATTTACATGCATATAATACAATTGGTGTAGGCCAGACTTGAACCGACGCTTCTCTGCATGATAAGCAGATAATTTGACCACTGAGCTATCTTGGTTGTAATCTTTTTTCTTTAACCTTTAAATATTTCTTATATTCACATTTATTTCTTCTATTCAGTAGAATCAGAGTAGATTTTTTTTGTATTAATTTTGTCCAGAATTGAGGAAAACTATAAATAAACTTCAAACCCATATTTTACCTTTTTAGGGGATGAATTCTTGAAATGTCTTTTTTAAATGCGCATTATTACCAAATTTTAAGTTTCAAAGTATGGAAATTAGATGTTTTTATACAAAGTTTACCCACTTGGGATAAAATTGTTTCATTCCTCCACACATATTGTTCAAAAATTAATCAGAAATCTATATTACAATTGTGAAACTACTAAATCTACAATTAAAAAGTGGCATAGAAACTTCACATCCTTATTTTGTCTCCTTGAAGATAGAATTTTTGAAATTTCCTTCGTAGTTTACATAATAAAATACATCCCATCTACTTCAAGTTTCTAAGTATAGTAGTTTCGTCTCTTCATTGATTCTAAGTCAGCAAAACTGTTTCTCTTTATACAAATAGATAAATTGGTGGTTCAACGTAAATATTAGCCTTATATGAGACTTGAGTTTTATTGCATTTCCTGCTACTAAAACTTTTAATGTACATCAATTTGGGTTTATTTATTATGCCATATTTTAGACTAATCAGTACCAATATGGCATTGATCATGATATATAGCTGTAATCAAACGAAAGGAAATTTAAATTAGTGTTTCAATGCATTTTTTGTGCCATTTCAGTTATTATTTCAATAATTTGTCAAATCCGGTTAAAAGCTGGGTTTGCAACACATCTGCTGATGCTACCCAAATTACCTTATTGCATTATAGTTGTTAATTTTGTCAAAAAGTCTTAGTCATCTTTTTATCAGCTATATAGCAGACTCCAATTGGAGGTAATCATTTTGATCGAGCGTGATCTGATCACAAACAATTTGAATTACATTTTAGACATACCACCCATTGTAATACTATTCAAATCATAGTGAAACTGATTAGATCTTTTAATAAAAAATACTGTGGTAAGAGTTTAACTGATCAGCAATTAAATTACTATCTGGTGGGACAGTCTGTGAAATACTCATAATAATTTTCTTAAATTCTTAGGTGTAAAGGTTATGTACATTTATATATTATTTGAAAGCCTTTATGTTCTGTATTGGTATTTTTCACAACATTGCCTGAGATTATGAAAGAACACTTATGTAAAATAAACGCAGATAGAGTTTTAATTATGGTGATGGATATGAAACAGGTATAATTAAAGACAGTTACTTAGTAACCATTGTGTTCAGTGGAATAGAGCTTGGCGCTAAACCCTAGAGACATGGGTTGAATCTTCTAGTTAATCTAATTGCGTTCTAATCCGTATAATGAATTTATCAGTTCTTAACAGCGTGTTCCTGTGTGGGAAAGTCGTGGAAATAACCCACTTCACTAAGGTGTACTCAGTTACATATCATTATTTAATAGTGATAACGTTTCATCTCTTACGTGGGAACTATGCAATCATATTGAGCTAGACTGGAACTGGGTATCTACTCTGAAAAGCAGCTGATACTATATTACTCGAATTATTTAAAAAAATGTTTGTATGCCACCCCGGCGGTATTGTAAGGCTTGAAGCTACGATGCTTTATTAAGAGTCTGAAAAAGTAATATAGTAAATATTATACTCTCAACTTTAAGTAACTATTGTCTTTACAATAATATGATCGCGATAAGATGGATAGAAATAGGATACGTGTAACACGAACACACGCACAGTTATCTATTTTATAGCTATCTTATTTTGCAAACGAAATGCTCAGTCGAATATTGTTCTCAAAACATTGCGTGCAGTTTAGATATCAAACTACTTATCTAATTTGATCCTCATTGGCGGCAGTTACATGGATGTTTCCCATGGAGGGGAGTCAATGTCGAGCAATAGGATCTTAATTGACTCGCGATCATTATATTATTGACCTTTATTCGCTTGCCGCGTTGGACGGAAAAAATAAATCAAGCATTGATTTGCTTTGTAGGGGATTCTTGACGGTATTTATGTTTTTTTTATCTGGTAGTCGATATTTCTTTAATATTTTCTAGGATTCGTAGTATTTTCGTGTACGGGTCATTTTCAAACGCACTTTTTTTTTGTGATATCGCCTTTACTCGGTTTGCTTAACATATTTGGTATCATTTATGTATTTTTTTGGTGTCTTCCTATTACCTTAATTGACTCAAGCATACATTACATACGTTACTTTAATATACAAATAATAAAATAATTAATAGTTTCAAAATGTCATTGAACGTGGTATGTGCAAAATCGCGTTTTTCGTAGTCAAGAGACTATTGTTTGAATCATGCTCAACGAACGGTCAGATGAAAAATATGTACTGAAACTATAGCTACTACTAAGACTATAAATAAGATTTTGTACATATTCGTCAATAATTTGTGATTTTATAATCCATTCTTTAGCGTGATAAAAAATTCTGTCAAAAACGTGTAGCTCCGAAACTTGATATTTTTTTCCCAGTTACTCTGTGTAGAAGTTAGTTAATGTGATGGCAACATTGACAAAAAAAAAAAGAAAGTCGGCCATTTCTACCAGGGAGCCGTGTGCACTACAGGAGCTCGGAAACATTAAGGTAAGATTTTATTATGTTTTGAACAAGTAAAATGTAAAGCATAACATGTCAAAGCGGTGGCCAGTATAATTTATCATATTTATCATATTTTACTGTCCACTTTTAAGTATTTGGCAGATAATAACTATTTCTAACCTCAAACTGTAACGTGTCTCATTACGTAATAGATGCATTGAGATTTTGGCGCCACGTTCAAAAAATGTCAAAGACGTGGCTTCCATTTTCCGTCAAACACGTGTCTTAATTCAAACACGTCTTTGACAAATGTCCAGGTGTTTGACATGTTTACGGTTTCCTATTATTTAAAACTACCGCCACTAAGTAAAACTTTCACAAAGGGCTAAAATTTAATTGCTACTTATGCAACTAATAATTACTATTTGTATGTTTTTGTTTTAGATGGGTGGAAAAAAGAAAAGAACGGAGGAACAAATAAAGAAAGCAAAAAAAGAAGCAGAAAAAAGGAGACGTGCACGAATTAAGGCTGATCCCATCAAACATGCCGAACATAAAGCTAAAGAAAAGGCGAGACGACAGAAGAGAAAAGAAGACAATAAAACAAAAACAATTGCTGATTTGACACCAAGGGACCAGCGCATGCAACGGGCTAAATGGCGTGAGGCGCAAAGGAAAAAAAGAGCCTTGGAAAAAATTAACGTTCGCCTAATTGAACGACTTCGAGCTGAGACTCCAATAAGTGAAAGTGGCGAAAGCGACGTTAATTCAAACGAAGTTATTGAACCAGTTCTTGCTCCATTAGCTGATCCTTCTTCTCCAACCTCTTCTCGAGGATGTCCATCTCCGTCATCCTCCATGAGTTCTAGCAGTGTCAGTAGGCAAAAGGCTATAGGTTTGAAAATGGCCAGGCAGAACAGGACAGCAAAAGAAACGCTGATTGAGCAACAAAAACAAACAATCGAGGTCTTAAAAAAGAAGATACACGCTCTGACAATGAAAAATTATAGATTGCAGAATACAAAAGACAAAAGAACACCTCTGTCACCAAATCTCATCAAATTTAAACAGGACCGCATTGATGTGCAACGGTTTTTATCTAGGGATGACAACAGTAAATTGTGCCCAGGGAAGAAAGACACAATCACCCGACATGGGAAAAAGAAACAAAAGAGGTACTTGAATGATACCCTAGAAAATCTCCACAAAAAATACGTCTCAGAGTCAAAAAAGAAAATCAGTTATCCGACTTTCACAAGATTTCGACCTTTTTGGATAGTGAAACCGAAAATTACAGAACGAGACACATGCCTTTGTGCAATTCATGAAAACTTTAATTTGGTACATGCCAAGTTAAAGGAACTAAATCTAATCAAAGAAAAAACGGCTGATGACGTATGTGATACTCTGGTATGCTCCACAAATAATTTCAACTGTATGACCAGAAAGTGCCACAAGTGTGCTCATAAAGTGTTGAACTTTCTGACGTTTGATAACTCTGAAACCATAGAGTATAAACAGTGGATGACCAAGAAAGAAATACGATCAATTAAAGGCAAGGACAAAGAAATCACACGCACAGTAAAAGACTCCATAATGTGCACAAAAAAAGATTTGATCGAAAAGTTCCTTGGCATGTTACCCAAGTTCCTAAAACACAAATATAATATAAAGCAGCAGTATCAAGCAACGAGCCAACTGAAAAAACAATTGCGGCCAGGGGATGCACTGGTACATATTGATTTTTCCGAAAATTACCAGTGCAAGTATGCTGCAGAAACACAATCCGTTCATTTTGGCGCATCAAGGCAGCAACTGTCTTTGCACACATGTGTACTATACTACCTGATTGATGAATCAGATGGTATTAAAACACTATCTTTTTGTTCCGTCTCTGATTGCCTACGCCACGATGCTGTTGCCATATATGCCCACCTGAAGAAATCTCTGAAACAACTCATTTGTGACAAAAACCTATCGATTCGAACATTGCATATCCTGAGTGACGGACCATCAACACAATACAAGAATAAGACCAATTTATATTTGTTCACACAAAATCTGGTCCACTATTTGGGAATCAAGGCTGCTAGCTGGAATTTTTCAGAGGCAGGCCACGGTAAGGGTGCTGCCGATGGAGTAGGCGCTGTGGTCAAAAGAACGGCAGATTCTATAGTCAGCCATGGGGAGGATATTCCTGACTACAAAACTTTTGTAACAAAGCTAGTTTGTCGCACCAATATACATTTGTACACGGTCCGAGAAACTGACATCACTGAAGCCGATTTATTGGTTCCAAAAACGCTGCAGACAATTCCTGGAACCTCTCTACTACACCAAGTTACTTGGACAGCCGATCAACCGGAAAAGATATTCTTGAGAGAATTGAGCTGCACAGAATGCTCTTTGACAGACCTATGCCCACATTTCCCAGTCGGGAAAGGATGTTTTGTGTACAGCACTACCAACGCAAATCGGGCCAGAAGATCTTTAACCATAGAATCACGAGAATCCGTTGAGCCACAAGCTAATCACGAGAAGAAGACTGATGAATCTCCTAAGATAGGGTCATGGGTTGTTGTCCAATTCGAAGGGAAAAAGACAACCTCACATTTTGCTGGTCAAGTGTTGTCGTCTGAGAATAATGAGGAACTATTGTATGTAGTCAAATTTTTGAGGAGAAAAGATCTGACAAAAGGTATCTTCGTATGGCAAGAGCCAGAGGATATTTCATTAGTTACGGAGACTGATATTTTGTGTGTCTTGCCTGAACCAACACCAACACGAAGAGGCGAAATTATGTTTAAATATGATTTTTATGCTAATAAATTTACCATTAAGTAAAACTAATAATGTGATAACGAAAATCATAAGACTGTCACGCCTTAAGATATTATATCGTTCCTGATCTCAAGAAGTTACTAAAATTCTATTGTTTTTGTTACTCAATGTTTTGTGTTGATTATTAATATTTCTTAATTATAAATAATGAGACTGTTAAGTTTTTATCGCTACAGGGTTACATTATAAGAATAGTCACGTAACAATAGTCATTAAGATATCGTTTCAGATCTGAAGGAAAGTTGTTATTAGAATTCAATTTTAGTTTCGTTACTTTATTATTTGTGTTGATTATTACATAATTTCAAAATTAATAGTAATGAGACTGATTAGTTTTAATAAATCGCTACATAGTTACATTATTAGAAAAGTGTAGTTGAATGTTTGTCAATTATGTTGAGAAGTTTAAGTTTTTGTTCTGTGAGAAGATTTTTGTTTAATTTCTTAAATTGATATAATAAATACTGTATTGCAATATAAGTGTTTTTATTAACCTTTAATGTAGAGCTAGGTGTATAAAATATAAAAGTTAATAAGTTAAAAGCCTTGATGAAAACATGTTTACTCATAAACGTGTAGATTGTCATGCACATGGTCATCGGTTTTTCATACTTAGTCAAAGACGTGTATGAATGGTCAAGCACGTGGCGCGCAATTATTTTCGGGAGGGGTTTTTCGGCTTAAAATCGGCAGTTAAGCTCTGAAACTAACATTGGGATACATAACGGAACACCCACTACCAGTTATGGAAGCAAAAAGTAATATTTAATAACTTGACCCTTTTTACACACAAAATGAAAATGACCCGTACATGTTTCGTTAATGAATCACGTAGATAGAATACTTTGTAGTTTATAGTAGTATTCTTTAGATTATGTCATTTTTATTTTTCTGCCATTTCAATACGACCGTAATTTAACTGGTAAGCTAGGAAAAGTAGGTTCGCAAAATTGCTCATGCGCATGAGTCGATATAAATAAATGTAATGGAGCACGAAGTTGTGATGATCTTAGATGCCCAACTTACTCTGCTGCTCTCTTAGTCTTTAAAGATAGAAAACAGCATGAATTATTTTGTAACGGAATATATAATGTTCCGATTCATTAGGTGTATGTCAAGTCCTGTTGTCTAATATTTTGTTAGGAAATAAATAAACCAAGAATGGCAGATGTCCCTTCATAGTATTTTTTTCACGACATTTTTAGGTTACTCAAGCCATAACAACATTTATTTCCCCCCTGTATTTTCTAAATGATGGATGCGTTGTATTCAATTTTAGTGTAACTTTAAGAATTGTGCGTAGATAGAAAAGACCCTCTATTTTATTATTTGTTTGCTATTCAGGAATGCTGGGTGCAACGTATTTTTTTTTCTTGTATACATGCTTACGTCGTAAGGGATAGAGAACTAAGGATCTCATGAAATCCAGTTAAAATACGTTTACTGTAACTTTTATCGATAGTTAAAATTGGTTTTTGTTGGCTGGAAAGTAGCGAGTATGGATTAATGAACAGCCCGGCTAGTACGAGCAGTGTTTAAACTAGTTATCGCGTGGGATAAAGCAGCCATCTCTTACGCACTTACTTAGTATCGTATACTGCCATCTCATTCTAACCGTTATCTTGTCGATAAAATAGCGCTCGTGCTTGCCCTTCAGAATTATTCAAACTATTATTTACACTTGTGCACAATTTATGTTCATTTATCTAGTCTATCTCAATCTAAAATGATCAATATGAATATAACCATTTTAACGTATATGTTGTTCCTTTCACTATGATCATCAGCCAATAGGTTTCCATTGCCATATATGAGTTCTAACAAAACTTTTCGTTTTATAAATTTTTGAAATAATCGATTACATTATAAGTTGCATTACGGTATATGTTTTCCATAAAACATTTCAGTTCATTAAATTTTTTCTTATCAATTTATAAATCATGTAAATGCTTAATTCTTGCCTGTTTATTTTCAGAGGACTTTCTAATAGGCCAAATGGATCCATTATGCGCCTCGTCGAGTTGTAACCATCTTGAAAGAGAAACTAACAAAGTCCCGTTTGGAAGCAATGTGGAGAGTAAGACTGACAATCAACAAAATTTAGAGACAAATAATGATAACAACAATAAGGATAATGTAATAGATAAAAGAATTGACGATATTGAAAGGGCAGATTTCGATGAAGAGAATCAAATATTGAACCGATGTTCAGGAATGGTAGTTAACAGCAATAAGTCGGGGACATCAGCACACTACCCCGATAACTTATCCAGTGCACACTCAAGCCTAGCTTCTAGCTCGGAAACCATATCTCATTTACCAAGCGCACTTTCCAGAGATTATAATCTGCCGGGCTGTAGCAAAACAGAAGAATTTGAAGATAGTAACACAACAATAAAAAATATGATCAATAATAAAGCATATAAGTATTCCAATAACGTCGAACCGGGTAAACCAATTAAGACGGAGCCAATTGTATTTAAGAACGATTTTATGAAAACGCTTTTAGCAAGTGGCCCTGCCAATGAGGAGTATAAGAACTTTCCCAAAGGGAGGTTGTATAAGGGTGACGATAATGACTGCGACATGGACGGTAATGTCGGTGGACCGTCGGGCCGGACTAGTTCTAATGCATCCAGTATTGCCAGTAGCTCAGATAGTATCAAAGATACTTTTACAGTACCTTCAACATCGAATGCGGAGAAACTTTTGGGATTAATTCCGTCTGACAGGCCAAGTAGCTCTACCGCTCGCAAATCTCCTGTAAGTTTACAATTCAGTATAATTTTTAAGTGTCTGCTGGAAATATTTTTTTGTAAATTTTACTTACATTATTTTTTGTTTTTCAGGGCTACTATGAAGATGAAGATTCCGACGAAGACTGTAACGAAGAGATTTATTGCACCTGCTTTATGAATCAGGTAGTGTATTTGTTTTATGTATTTAAATAATACTTAATTCAATAATCACTTGAAAGATACTATTGTGTAATAAATTGATTTGTTTCAGGATGATGAAGACTCGGATACACCAGAGGTTGATGAAAGACTATGGGTACGTTGTTTTAACAAAATATTTTTTTTTGTTTATGCTTTTTGTTTCTGCAGACTATTTTGTATTTCTATATATTTGTAAAGATGTGTGTATGTATGTGTTACGTATTCAGAAGGGTAGGGAACAACGGTGCAAATGAAACAACGGTTTGTACTACACTGACACTGTAATGACACGAATATCTTTTTAACAAATACCCAACAATCCCTCCCTTACTAGTTTCAAGACAATACAATATTACAGAAAAGGTTTATAATTTACAACTTTTTTATTTCGAAGACATCTTTCTGTTGTAACCGATAGATTATCCTCATTCCGGACTGTATTCGTTATTGGATCGGGTGGACGTGATAGTGTGTCGGTGGACGTTGGGTCCGACGGTGCCAGCAGCACCAGTGACTCCGTCGGTTCCGAAGCCTCGCTGCTCCGCGATACCTCCTCTCCCTCTCCAGATTGACACTCCGTCGTCGTCTCGACGCGATCGCCCGGAGTTGTGCTTTTCAAGTCTGGTATTACATCTAAATCCCAGGATGGAAAAGCCTCTTCACTTGGAAATATTGTCGGCTCCACTGATTTCCAAATTTGGTTTTTATGTCTCACAACAGAACAGTTTGTTTCCGGTATAAACACTTCGTACATGATGGTGCCTTTTGCTCTAATGATTGTCCCTTTTAGCCATTGAAATTTATTTTTGTTAACAAATTTTTTAATAATTACATTTTCGCCGGGTGTGAAGTCGGGTCTTACAGTACCACCAAAATACCTACTCTGTGAACATTGTTTGTCAGTTATCACTTGAGTGTTTGTAACGGTATGCGACTGCGACGGTACGAGTGGGTCATACAGCGGATTTAACAGATCTAACCGACATCTTAATTTACGACCGAAAAGTAGCTCTGACGGTGATTTGCCCGTCAAACTATGCGTCGAGTTTCTATAGTCAAATAGAAATTTGCATAATTTAATATCCAAATTATTTGAGTTTTTAGAATCTAAAATAATTGTTTTTAATCCTTTTTTTACAATTTTTACAAAACTTTCAGCCTGCCCATTACTCGAGGGGTGATACACAGGTGAAAATAAATGATTAATACCATTTAATTTACAAAAACTACTGAACCTTTCTGAAGAAAATGCCGTGCCATTGTCACTAACAATTGACTGTGGAATTCCGTTGCGCGAAATGACCTCAATTAATTTATTAAGTGCTGAGTCAGATGATGTTGAGTTCATACTGAAACACTCTACCCATTTTGAAAACGCATCAACAATTACTAAATAATTTCTTCCATTAAATGGGCCTAAAAAATCAATATGAATCCGTTGGAAAGGGTAGCGTGCTAGCGGCCAATGAACTAAAGGAGCTCGCGGCGGCGAAGGTCGGAGCTGCGCGCAGACTGCACACTCGGCCGCCACCCGCTCCAGCGCGGCGTCCACGCCCGGGAACCAAACGCGGCCCCGCGCCTCCGCCTTCATTTTCACTACCCCGAAATGAGACTTATGCAACTCACTTACAACTTTCTCACGTAATGAACATGGAATCACCACCTTATGTCCTCGCATCAAAATTCCATTTTCCAATGTTAACTGATAGCGACATAGGAAAAATGGCTTAATTGAACTATCGTGAACTTTTCTTGGCCATCCGTTATTAACGTATTCAATAACTCTCTGTAAGGAAACATCTAAGGAAGTGGCTTTTTTAATGTCCGATAAGTTAATTGGCATATCCCCCTCTGTAATAAAATTTACGTAAGCGGCTCGCTCCTCATACACTGCTTGCTCACTGTCCCTAACCTTGACCTCGTTAAGCGCAGGTAGTGAAGACCGAGATAAATAATCCGCACTGTTATCACAACTACGTATATATTCAATCTTGTAATTATATGCGGCTAGAAAGATTGCATACCGCTGCAATCGGTTAGCTGTGACTTCAGGGATCCCTTTGTGTGGTCCAAAAATAGATATTAGAGGTTTATGATCAGTTCTTAGTATGAAAGGTACCGATCTGCCGTATAGATACTGATGGAACCTTTTAACACCGAAAACAATGGCCGTAGCTTCTTTTTGAATTTGCGAATAATTTTTTTCCGCTGCTAAAAGTGACCGAGATGCATAACACACGGGACGTTCCACATTATCGGCACCTACTTGTGATAAAATTGCCCCCAACCCATTCGGAGATGCGTCAACTGTTAAAATTATTTTAGCGTTATGATCGAAATGAGCTAGAACACTTTCGGATGACAATATATTTTTAATACATTCAAAAGCTGACTGTTGTTCGCTGGCCCACTCCCAACTCACCCCTTTATTTAACAGTTTATAAAGAGGATGCAATAAACTGGATGCGTTGGGAACAAAATTCCTGTAATAATTTATTAAACCCAGAAAAGATTGCAGTTGGTTTATATTACTCGGAATAGGTGCCTCTAAAATAGCTCTAACTTTTTCTGTCGATTTCCGTATACCATTCTTATCGATGACGTAACCCAAATATGTTACTTCATTTTTAAAAAATTCGCACTTATCTTTCTTTAATGTTAGCCCGGCATCTTGTAATTTGTGAAGTACTAATTCTAACCTATGCATATGCTCTTCCCTATTCTTCCCAGTCACTAGGATGTCATCTAAAAAACACAGTACCCCCTCCATGTTCCCAACAATTGTATGCATGACTTTTTGGAATATGGCGGGTGCACTAGAAAGACCAAAGATGAGTCTTTTATACTTAAACAGCCCTCTATGAGTATTTATGCAAGTAATTAACTGAGTTTGATCATCGTTTGACAATAAACACTGATTGTAGGCCAACCTGAGGTCCAGCTTCGAAAACTGCTCCCCCCCGTGCAATTTAGTAAACAAATCATTTACCGTCGGCAGAGGATACTTTTCTACTATTAACTGATTATTTATTGTAACCGAATAATCAGCACAAATACGAACTTCCCCGCTAGGCTTGAGAACACTAACTATAGGCGATGCATAATCAGAGTAATCCACTGGTTCGATTATTCCTAATTCTAACAGACGATCTAATTCTTTATTGACTTTTTCTTTCAAAGCGAAGGGTACGGGTCGCGCTTTACAAAACTTAGGTATTGCGTCTGGTTTTAAAACCAAAGATACTTCGTATTTATTAAAACAACCTAACTTTTCAGAAAAAACTTTGGGAAATTTTTTACTTAACTCGGAACCAATGTCAAAGCTATCACAATAATTAACTTTAGTAAATTCTAATTTAAAGGTAGATATAAAATTTCGCCCTAACAAGGGAGGGCCTACGCCACGGACGACAAATACATCTAATGAGTGTGAACATCCGCTATACGTGAAACCTAAACGCACACACCCAAGCGTCGTGATAATGGAGCCCGTATAACTAACCAGTTTTTTATTGCTAGTTGACAATGGCACGTTTGAAAAATAATTAATGTAAAGTTTCTCTGAAATCACTGTTACAGCTGATCCGCTGTCGATTTCAAAACACAAATTAATACCGTTAACCGACACATTTTCAATCATAGGACTATTACCGTTACAACGAATATTATAAAAAGACTCACCGTCACAATCGCCTACCGTACATTCGTCGATTTTTTTAACTTTACACATTTTTTGTAAATGTCCTTTTTTATTGCACTTTTTACATTTGTATGAACTAAAACGACACTGAGCCGACGTATGGCTCCGGTAGCCACATACCGAACACTTAGCACTTAATTGATCTTTGGTGGAGACGTTCAGAATCATATTCGCCGCCTCAGCCGATGACTGTCCACGACCCGCAGACACCATCGCGCCCTCTCGAGCGCAACGAATGCTCTCCGCCATATCAACCGCCTTAGCTAATGATAATTCAGTGATTTCTTGCACAAATAATTTATCGCGCTCATGCCCGGCTGCCATTCCCATTACGAACCGGTCTAGCAAGGATTCTTCTAGATTCTTGAAGCCACAATGTGCCGCTAATCCTCTCAATCTCACTGCCCATTGAGCGTGACCTTCACCTAACCTTTGTGTTGCTGCGTAAAAACGTGATCGCTCTGCAAATACACATCGTTTTGGTGAGAAATGTGCGTTCAAAACTGCTACTATCGCTTCATAACTTAGTTCTTCAAGTTTCGATGGCAGAACCAAATCACTGGCTAGTTTGTATGACGATTCTGAGAATGCGCTAAGAAGAACCGCCCGCCGTTTGATGCCAGCTTTGTCTGTCTCACCGTTGACGTCATTTGCTATTAACCACTGATTTAAGCGGTTTTTATAAGTCTCCCAATCCTGACAAGTGTGGTCAAATGTTGATAAAAGACCGAAAGACACAGAGGTAGCCATTTTGATGTGAGCTCGATCGTCGCCACTGTTACGTATTCAGAAGGGTAGGGAACAACGGTGCAAATGAAACAACGGTTTGTACTACACTGACACTGTAATGACACGAATATCTTTTTAACAAATACCCAACAGTATGTATGGTGAATACAGTATTCTACGTACTAAATATCCTAAAATGATTTTAGCGTAGTAGTCTATTAGCTAGTGATGATGGTTTTTATCATTATTTTGTTTTATTTGAAACTTATTTGAGACAGGACTTTACAAATATATGGGCGTGGACAATTTTATATAAAATGTAGTCGATGCACCCCACAAATGTAAAATGATTTGGTTTAGGTTTAAATCCTTTCTTTGTATTTAATAGAGAAAACGTCGCTACGACTCCCTATCTGCTCTAACATCCCCACCGTCTATAAAGAAGATTTGCACTGAGGCCTCCAGCTCTGGCACAGCAGAGAATATTTGGCTTCCCAACCTGCCTGGCTCCAGCATCGCCAACTTGCCAATCAATATGGACGACGCACCGATTGGCGCTCAGCAATGGCTTAATAGGTAAGTTTCAGTAAATGATAGAAGTTTTATACTAACATACACTCACTCGACTAGTCCCCACTGAGCTGGGCAGTGAACTTACTACTATATATACTCCTTTACTCATAGACAATGACAAAACATACAACAATCAAACATGCTTCTTATAAAAATTAATTTAAGAAAAGAGTGCTCGTATTATTATTTTATTCTGCTGTCAACCAACAATACTAAACATGACAAAGTGAACTAGAAGAGGAAATCATGTCAATAAATTTACACACATTACAAAACATTATTGATGATTATTCCCGTTGTGGAAAATGGGTATTATATGGTGATTTATAAATGTTCTTTTGGTATTCATAACGTTTCCATTTCAGAACTGATATTCATCACTACCTTGTATACATTTGATTGAAAAGACATCCAATATCTATGCCTCAGTCAATTACCAAACATTTATTTTCCTGCTACATATTAATAACCTATCCTTTTCGTCTTCCGAATAAATGCATACGAAAACGCTGCTATAACAAATGAGTGGAGATATACAGATAATGCTCGGGTGGCGTAGATTTGTAATTCCAATCCAATTTATAGGTTCCAGTCTTGGTCAAACACTGAAAAGATTCAGGCTATCGATGCATTGATTAGTTTGTGTGCCGCCAGTCAAGTCCGCCACATGATGAAGGCCATTGAACCGCTGTTTCAACGTGACTTCATCTCGCTGCTGCCCAAAGAGCTGGCCCTGGCGGTCCTCGGGTACTTGCAGCCCAGAGATCTGTTCAGAGCCGCGCAAACTTGCCGTTATTGGAGGTGGGTTTTGTTTTACATCTAGCACAATTTTGTCAGACCTATGGGGGGAGAAACTCGCTAAGTCGTCGAACTCAGCAGATTTACATTATCATGCACGTGTGTAACCATTTCAAGGAATATCCGTTAGAAAGGGAAAATGTACAGTTAGAGGATAAATTATGCGGTATCTTTACAGTTACATTTGTTATCTGAAAATGTAGTTGAAATAAATGTTTTATAACAATTGTCTGTGTGTTTATATCTTAAAATGTAAAATCTGCAAATTTTATTTTAACCAAAGAAAGAAACATTTTCTGTCAGGTCGAGGATCGTTCTCACTACTTCCATTCTAAATTATGTTTGTGAAACCATAGAGAGACTAAGTAGTGGGTAACTATGGCCAGAGCCCTATTTCATTTCACTTTAACATGTAAGTTAAATGAAACATGTGAAGCATCTCTACTTCCGAAGATCCGGCTACTCCTTGGGATTTATAGCCATGAGGGTCTGTATGCATCTAAAACAAAATTCTTCTACTTCAGATTCCTAGCTGACGACAATCTCCTGTGGAAAGAGCAGTGTCGCAGAGTCGGTATAAGAACCACAAAGAAAATGCCCCGTTCTATGCCCCGCTACGCCAGCCCATGGAAGGGTGCTTACATGCGCCAATATCTGGTCGAGAACAATTGGCTGACCAAATCTGTGGACAACCCCATCGCGATGAGGGGCCACGACGATCACGTGATTACGTGTCTGCAGTTCTACGGGAATAGGATCCTGAGCGGCTCCGATGATACCACTCTGAAAGTGTGGTCGGCTATCACTGGAAAGGTACGATTTTAAGTTCTATTATTCTGGGTATACGAGGGCTGCTATTTATGTATCCGGAACTGGCCACTTACAGAACAATAATTTAAAAAGTAATTACATCATTTAAAAATAGAACTCTTTAGCTTTAGAATACATTTATTTTTATGTGACTGTCAATTGTTTTCACATCGTAGCGTCATTTTGAAAATTGCGTGTCTTCACCACCATGGATTTAACTCGTGAACATTTTCGTGCCATGATTTTTTACGATTTTCGGCGTGGTCTAACTCAAAAACAGTGCATCGATCAGCTTACTTCGACTTTTGGGGATGAAGCACCCTCAAAGACCACTGTGTATCACTGGTTTAGCGAGTTTAATCGTGGACGATCTAAGCTTACTGATGAAATTAAAGAAGGTCGCCCTAAAACGGTCGTTGTACCTCAAAACATCGATGCTGTCCGGGAACTAATAACTCAAGATCGTCATGTTACATATCGTGAGATAGAGGCATCTCTGGGCATTAGTATGACGAGCATACATAAGATACTTCATGAACATTTAGCTGTAAAAAAAATTTGCTCCCGTTGGATTCCGCACAACTTGAGTATTGATCAAAAACAGGCTCGTGTCGATTGGTGCAAAGAAATGTTAAAAAAATACAACCGTGGTGCGTCAAAAGCTGTTTATAATATCTACACAGGTGACGAATCTTGGATCTACGCTTACGACCCCGAAACTAAGCAGCAGTCCACGGTGTGGGTGTTCCAAGATGAGCCGAACCCAACAAAAGTTATTCGTGCAAAAAGCACATTGAAGCAAATGGTCGCTTGTTTTTTTGGTATAAATGGCCATGTAGCTACAGTGCCTTTAGAGAATCGTAAAACTGTTAATTCGGAGTGGTATACGACCATTTGTTTGCCGGAAGTCTTTGAACAAATAAGAAAGACTAACCGACAACGTAGAATCATTCTGCATCACGACAATGCTAGCTGTCACAGGTCGGCCGTCACAACTCAGTTTTTAGAAGCTCAAAAGATCGAATTGACAGGTCATCCGCCGTACAGCCCTGATTTGGCACCCAATGATTTTTATTTATTTCCAAATGTGAAGAAAAAATTACGTGGTCAACGTTTTTCGAGCCGCGAAGAGGCAGTCGATGCGTTCAAAATGCACGTTTTGGAGATACCTCAGTCTGAGTGGAAAAAGTGCTATGAAAATTGGTTTCAACGCATGCAAAAGTGTATAGATCTGAGCGGCGAATATTTTGAGAAGCAATAAAACCATATTAATTGATATATGTTTGTTTCTTTTTTTTATTCCGGATACATAAATAGCAGCCCTCGTATGAGGAAGCTGAAGTTAATTTGTTTTTTGGGTTATGTGTGCTCTGTTATCAATTATAAACAGTGAGGGCAAATTGATGATTTCTGAGTCATATTGCGATCCATCTGGCCAAGATTGGATACTTTTAGCGGTAGTTGAAATAATGGTATGTGATGTTCAGAATTAATGTCTCTGTCTAACAATGGAGACGAATGTTCTAAATGAAGGGTTTATGCCGATTATTTGTATTCCGTAATGCCAGTATTTTTTGTGACCTACCTTCTTCACTGCCCTCTATATAATGACCATATCTAAATGAAATAAATTACGACGTAATAGCGCAATGGGTAGAACACCGGTTAACGTGCAAGCGACTAGTGTTCAAATCCCGGGTCGAGCCTACACCAATTTGTCTTTTTTTAATCTTAATTTATCACGGTTGTTAACTGTGAGGGAAAACATTGTGAGGAAACCCACATGGCTGAGTTGTACTTAGTCATGTGACAGTGTATTCGTACAAAACGGCGATAGGCCTGCCCCCTATCACGTGAGTACACTGTCCATGCAAAACGTGGGTACTCTGAACACCAGATGACAAAGTCACGTGATGTTCAGAAGTATTAGTACCTCTGCCAACCCCTTCGAGGATATTCGGCGTGAACGTTTATGGTATGTTATGTCATATCTAAATATTTCAGTGTCTCCGCACTCTGGTGGGTCACTCGGGTGGTGTATGGTCTTCCCAAATGGTGGGTGACCTCGTGATCAGCGGATCCACTGACCGTACTCTGCGTGTATGGAACGCCAAGAGCGGCGAGTGCCTCAAAGTTCTTACTGGGCACACTTCTACCGTGCGCTGCATGCATTTGCATCAGAACAGGTAAGATATTTTTTAGTACATTAGAATGCCTCGAAAATAAAATTGTGGTTGACCTAAAGCATCTATATTACTTTGACTAGCACCAAATGGTAATGGAGTTAAAGCATCTTGAACAACATGGTGTAATTTACATGGTGTGATTAACAACATAGCGTGATTGCTTTTCACTGGAACGAAGGTGGTCACTTTTAACTGCATAAGGGGTCTATAATGCTAAGAGTGGCTAGTGCCTCAAAGTTCTATCTGGACCCACATCTACTGTATGCTGTATGCATTTCATCAGAACAGGTAAAGTATAATAAGAAGGGGGTGGTATGATTAATGATTGAATTTTACTATGGCCAATGGTATAAGGCTCAAATGAAGGTGCTTATTTTAACATTATAGAGGGTTTATGAATTGTTTCCTGTTTTCAAATTGATTGTACAGTAGAATAGAGTTGGTAAGTTTTGAATTGGTTTTTTACTGATCGCATGCGATTTTATTGTTTTGTACTATATGTTAATGCAATTTAGATTGTTTTATAAGAACTACGCAAATATCTGCAGCAACCTAGTTACGATTAGCGAGATTAGTTAGATGCACTATTATTTAATTCCAAATTGAGTTTATATTCTTTATAATTATTTAGGAGATATTAAATACAGTCGTTAAAGGGATATCAACATCTTCGCCTAATTAACAAAGTGATTCCCTAAAATTCTTATAAATACATAATAATTTAAAAAATAACTATAATAATAAAATTGTACAGACTCATTTTAGTAGTATTGTACTTTTATTGGGAAAGCAGCGTATAGTTCTATGCTTAACTAAACTTATTAATCGATGAATTAAAAAGTATAATATAATTCTTTCACCTCTAAACAAAATCATAGTTCATTTTCTATTCAGTTTAAATTTTATGCTTGCGAATTCATTTTGTTTTGCGTTAGTTAATTTTATATGTCTCTTTTTCTATTTAAATATAAGAAGCCTTAGTTTTCATAAAGCCAACTATTAATGCTACATTCTATATTGAAGTCTGAGATTGGTTTGCGATTGTTTCATTATTTGAAGCCTTGTTGTGAAATCAACCTTGGTCGTTGACCTTCACGATGTGCCCTTTTAATGCGTTGTATGTGTTGATAAAACTAACATGAGCTAAATGACAATAAAAACGTAAATATTATAGATACGAAACTATTATCGTAATTATTTAACACCATTTAATATTTGATCTTTAAATTTTATAGCTAGTTAATCATATAAGTGATAGTGGAAAAAGTTATATTTCTTTTAATGTTTGATTGGAATCCTGAAATGATTTAAAATGGCTAAAGGAACCATTCCCTACTTCTTACCAAAGGAACAAACCTACTTCTTTAATGAGTAGCAAATTAAACTATGGTTTAGATCATTCTCTTCACTTGAGACTGCGGTTGGAGACCCATCACCAACAACCTTTATTTTAAAATCATTTGCCAATGCGAATCGTTAATGTATTTGCCAAATATAATTTAAAAACGACCACAGTTTGCGAAAGAAAAAACTAATTCATTTAGTAATCTTTTCAAATATGCCTTTTCTTCTTCTCGAACACCGCTTTTGAGTCAGTGTTATTGTGCTTAAAAATTCTACGCATATATATCTATACTTTAAACCTTGTTATAATTACTTATATAGATTGGCAATACAATGACTACGGTGAGACCAAAGACAAAACCACTTGCGTGCTTATAAGACTGTGTGGACGTTATACTAGTATGGCGGATTACTAACTAGTCTTTTTAATTTTATAAAAACATTTAACGCCAAACCATTTTAGGCCCTTAGAGGTATTTGAATTAAATTTGAAGTTCATGCTATGAAGTTTTTCTTATTGCCAATCTATAATATTATAGTAAAAATATAACTCATTTTTAGTTCACTAACATAAGATTGAATATTGTGCTTCACATTAAATCCTTCAACCCCTTATCATCTCTTCAGGGTTGTAAGTGGTTCCCGCGACGCCACTCTCCGCGTTTGGTCTATTCCTGACGGCCGTTGTCTTCGCGTCCTCCACGGACACATGGCGGCTGTCCGTTGCGTACAGTACGACGGGAAGGTGGTCGTGTCAGGAGCGTACGACTACTTCGTCAAGGTTTGGAATCCTGAGACCGGGGTCTGTCTGCATACGCTCGTTGGACATACCAATCGGGTTTATAGCTTGCAGGTATGTTTTTTGTGTTTTTATCTACATGGGAATACGAAGAATAAAAGTGTTTGTATGAAAATTTAACAAGGCTAGATAGAAGAAATAAAGCATGTATGATAAAAAAGATGAATGTACAAGAAGCTCAAGGGGTTGGCCAGGATCATGTAATGTGGCGATCGATACTCTCTGCCTTCCCTTATGAGTACTAATTGCGTGAGTATACGTATATCATAGTACAAATTACTATTTTTCGCACGATTTTATTGGAGTGCGGGTCTGTGAGTATAAGGTTGAGTTGGATACACAGATTTGAGTTAAAAGAAAGATAGATCTAATGAAGAAGCAAATTGATTGCACTGAATTTATTGCGCCATCTTATATAAGGGTAGTTATTCATCAAATTATCTGATCAATGACTGCTTAGGAATCAAAAACATGTTTACAATTTTAAAGTCAGAAGACAAGGCATCATAAATGTTAGAATTGCAACATAATATCTTGAGTTAATGTCTTTAACGATTAAAACAAATCTCTATTAGCTGTTAGGCTGCTATGAAATATTTGATATCGGTTTACATTGTATACCAAACTATCCAACTCGAATGCCAGACTGAACCAACAAGACCTGGAGCCAAAATAAATGATTGAATTAATTATTGCAAACTTTACCTTATAATTATCTCGTCGCCGCTACCAATATAATTCTCAAAATTGGTGATAAGTCCTTAGATAACCATGCTGGCTTACGTACTTGTCCACTTATAGCATTGCCTGAAGTCCGAGAATAAGTTTTTTTGTATCTATTGGACAATTAAGTGTAATCAGCCTGTAAAGCTGAAAAAACTGATATCCGTGACCTGTCAGTTACAGTTCTTGTAAAAGAAACAAGTAAAGATTTATCATAACTATAGAATTAAGGGTAACAGGTAACATAAAAAAAAACAACATGTTGCAATTTTCTAATATTATTCATTGGATATACAGCATGTTAACAAGTAATCTATGTTTATCTGATAAACATATTTTATAATTACAGTGCAACATCTAAATTACACTAATCTATCAAAACAATATCACCGTATTACCCATTCAACTGGAAAGTAAGGGTCGCCATACAATGATTGATTGATATACATGAATGGCTTCACACAGTTAGTTTCTACTGATTGCTGTTGGCTTTGTTCACTATGTTGGCAGTTCAACTACCTTTTGAAGAATATCTATTATTCAAGAAGTTCGTGTATATCATTACTTTAAAGTCCTCAAGCGTGAACCCACCACACATGTTAACTGTTCATAGGATCTCCAATGTACGAAATTAGAAGAATTAAACATAAACATGGTTTTATACACTTGGATCGACTCAAATTGACGAAATTTTCCTGATCCCACATCTCAGCGACTGCTTGGCCGAAATTCATGTTTTTTTCTGTTATTTAAATAGAATAGAAATGCCTGTGTCGTGACGTAGGACGGATTTAGATTTTTTAATCCATTCTAAAAATAATTGAGAAAAACAAGTCGTCTATGAGAAAATACATATGAACCTAAAGCGTGCGCATTGAATATTTTATTGAAGCAATTCGTTAATGATGTTCAAACACTCCGCTCTAATGTACAGCTGCGAATCCATACGGCGAGGGACTCCGGCGCTCTAGTTAAGTTTCTCGTTAGCTTTTATATTATAGACTTAAACTGACAATATTGTTCAAACAAATAAGCGTATATGCTTCTGTTAATGAAAATAATAGCTGCCCCGTGGTTATCGATGGGAAACTCAGTTTTGCTTGTTTACTATGCATTTAGTGCTTCAAGCACTTATTTTTGACTTTTTCAAGAAGTCTGTGAGCCTAAGACTTTTTCTTCCTACTTTATCACTGAGAACATGGCAAAAATGATCTACTTCAAAACAATAGTTCATCCGTGACTTTTGATTTATCTATGAATCTATATTCATTTCTATAAACGCAAGAGCTTCAGATTTCAAATTCTTCATCTACTTTTGGACTCATTTCATCCTTTAAAGTAACTGCTAACCGATGCCTTAAAATTTACAAAGAGGTAAAAAAACCTGAACTTAATATCTCAGTAAGAACACCATCGCTTGTCATGTCGGAGATGTGAGTTCAAATCCTTAGTCGTGCATTGGTGTATACCAATGTCTCTTGACATATTTGCGATTAATTTATCAAGTCCGTTAATGTTGAGGTGTAACATCATGTCATGCGACAGTATAATTGTACAAAACGGCGATAAGTCAGCAAAACATGGGTACTCCAAAACCAGTATAGGCGAGTATCTCACTTCTCATGTTACATATCACACTCGCACGCCTCATTACCGGCGCTGGTGACAGAAATGACCCGTGATGTTCAGTTTTATTTTGAAAGACTCGTTGGGTAAAACTAATAGGTTTATTTGAAGATTCTACTATCCGTGCAACGTGTCAAGATGCAATTATTTTTTTGTAGGAGAAGATAATAGACGACGTGATAGCTCAATGAGTAGAACACCGGTTATCGTGCCAACGACTAGTGTTTAAATCCCGGGTTGGGCTTACACCAATTTGTTTTTTCTGAGTTGTTAACGGTGAGGGAAAACATCGTGAGGAAGCCCACATTGCTGAGTTGTACTTAGTCATGTGACAGTGTATTCGTACAAAACGGCGATAGGTCTGCCCCCTATCACGTGAGTACACTGTCCATGCAAAATGTGGGTACTCTGAACACAAGGTGACAAAGTCACGTGATGTTCAGAAGTATTAGTACCTCTGCCAACTCCTTCAGGGATTTAAATCTTTTTGTTCATGAAAACCTCATGTGGGGATTATTACTAATAAATAAAGAGTAAGTTAATCACGCCTGTGTCGAAATTTTTCTTTCCTTTATTTAACATAACATAACATAACATAAACGTTCACGCCGTTTATCCCCGAAGGGGTTGGCAGAGGTACTTATACTTCTGAACATCACGTGACTTTGTCACCTGGTGTTCAGAGTACCCACGTTTTGCTTAGACAGTGTACTCACGTGATAGGGGGCAGGCCTATCGCCGATCCTTTATTTACTTTTTATTTATCCTTCAGGGATGTTCTGCGTGAACGTTTATGTTATGAGAAGATAATAAAATAATAGATCACCCTCAATGAGTGCTCAAAACCAGCCACTTGCTCAAAAGTCACATCAAATGCTCCGTTACCCTGATTAAATTCGTACGTAACCTGAAGTTCATATTCAAAGTGGTCTCTTCATGGCTATAACATATACATGACTATAAATCTGAAAAAGAGAATATATAAATATATATATCAGAATTAGAAATTCCGTAGTCACTTTCGGAAGTTGATAGATAGTAAGAATAAAGTATTGTTGGTGTAGAATCTCCAGCCATAATGCCCAACAAATACATAATAAGCCCCGTACCCTTAGTCATTGTGTATGCCACCCGCAGAAAGAAAAGTAGTTCTTTTTTAAAGCGATACTACACGATTATACATCACACCCTTTAAAAACACCCCCTATTCCATCCCCAGTTCGACTTCGTTCACGTAGTGAGTGGTTCCCTGGACACGTCGATCCATGTTTGGGACGTGGAATCCGGCCAGTTGAAACCAACTCTGCTCGACTACCAGTCCCATGAAATATCGTCCTCGTAGACTCTTAGCCACATACCCATACGTCACTGCAAATCCTACCCTATCCAAACCAAACCATTAGGAAGCATTCCTTCAAAATTACCTCGATACAGCTAAAACCATCAACAATTACACTTACAGTTCGACGGAGTTCACGTAGTGAGTGGCTCCCTGGACACGTCGATCCGCGTTTGGGACGTGGAAACCGGCCAGTTGAAGCAAACTCTGCTCGGCCATCAGTCCCTCACCTCGGGCATGGAGCTGCAGTCCAATATCTTGGTGTCTGGGAACGCTGATTCTACTGTCAAAGTGTGGGATATATCCACCGGTACCTGTCTGCATACGCTTACTGGTGAGTTTTGATTTTAAGTGTTAGTTTAGAATGGAAATTAATCATTAATTGCAAAAAAGGTACATGATTTTGAATTCTTTTGTAATAATGTGCCATTTTTGCAGTGTGTGTAAATAATGTCTTAATCGCCACTTTAGCCTATTGAAGTCCAAGTAAAACAAAAGATAATAACTTAAGTCCCTTTCCAAAGATCCACTTTTCCCTATCTACTTATTATTATATTTATATTACACTATTTACAAAACATCCTAAAAGCTGTCGTGGAAAGTATTGTTTATTCAGTTATTAATCCACTGTAATTAGATTGGAAACTGGTAATTATTGCTATAAATAGAAACATGGAGAAGAAATTTTAAGTGAAAGTTTTTACTTTTACGCAGCTTCAAAATGACTTATGGATTAGTATGTCATACATTACCGCCTTGATTTGATTCTATCCAATCCGCTTTACAGGCCACAAATCCGCCGTGACATGCCTCCAGTCCAGCAACCGCTTCGTGGTGACGTCATCGGACGACGGCACCGTGAAGCTGTGGGACGTGCAAACCGGCGAGTTCATCCGAAACCTGGTGGAGCTGAGCTCGGGCGGTTCCGGCGGCGTCGTCTGGCGCATTCGCTCCTCCGCCTCCAAACTCATCTGCGCCGTCGGATCCCGCAACGGCACCGAGGAAACCAAGCTCCTCGTACTCGACTTTGACGTTCCAGGTGCGTGCCGCAAGTGCGAGGAATAGCATAAGCTTAATCGGCGCCTTCTGCGTCGATACGTCAACCTCTACGCCCCCTGGGCACATTAAATACGACAACGCGACATCGACCACTTAACTACTCAAACGTATACTCACAACTAGTGTTGATGAGGATTCCTCTTCCTCTTCCTCAAAATGAGGAATTTCCTTATATTTAGAAATTCCTCATTCCCTTCCTCTTCCTCAAAATTTGATTTGTAAAAATCCTCTTCCTCATCCTCATATTTTAAGAGGAACGACAGTTATAAGTTTTGTTGAAACCAAAAGTGTGTGATAGAGAACCAGAGAGAGAGAGAGAGAGAGAGACAGAAAAGTCTCGCCGTATTAAATAGTTAAAGGAGACAGATGAAAACATATAAACAAGTTCAATACTGGCGTAATCTGCGTAATGTTACTTGTTCTTTTATTCCTCTTCAGCATCCTCTTCCGCAGAATTGATTTTGCAAAATTCCTCTTCCTCATCCTCTTCCTCATTACAAGTTCCTCAACAACCCTACTCACAACTTACTCATTACAACGTTATACTCCAACACTTAAGTGGCGATGATCCGAGAGGTGACGAACAGTGCAGCCGCTGGCTCACTATTAAAGGACTGCATTCAACTCATTATAATGTTTACTCAACCCAATATCAAACTATGTCGTGCAGTATTGACGTGTTAGTAATCCGTTCTAGTGTTAACATAAAGTGTTCAGTGGACTGAAGTGGTGGCTCGATAGAGCGTGTGTATCTTAGCCAAACCTATGTCCATCTTGCGGCGTTGCCCATTCATTATCCCAAAGAAACTAATGGATGATAGTTTTAAGTTAAGTATGTTTAGGCACCCAATTATTTTCAATTTTCGAATGTATTATTATTCTTTCACTATTCTGACTCGAATATATCCCAATTGATTTGTAGGGAATCTGTGATTTTAGTAATTGTGACTTTACTTGTGTTAAGTATTTACTATTATCTATCATGATTGATAAGAAGTGATTTTGATAGAAATTGTTACGATATTGTACGAGTAAACTAGTGTGCTAATCTCGTCTAAGTGGACGCTTTGCTAATAATATATCTGTTTCTGTGTCGTATTTAGCAGTAGTAGTTTATAGACTTAAAAACCGGCTTGCCATGATTAGTTCTGAAGAGAAAAACAGGTCGTCAGCAGATGAGAGATAAAATGGATATAATCAATATTTATTCATATAAGAATATACATTATTGTCAGGTATTTTGTTAGTGTTAGGTACAACATATAACTTTGGTAAAATAGCATGGGTGTTTTACTATATAACCTTTAGGTAATAAAACTTACAGAACATTATAGATATATAAGCCATATATAACCACATTTATATCAATAAATATTTGCGAGTATCAATAGTCTGTATTCAATATTGTATTCTGGTAGTCTAATAGTTAATCAACGTAGTTGTATCTTTCCTCAATAACACAGTTAAACAATTCAATGAACGAAATCACTTCAGGTAGTTTAAAAAATCGTAATATTAAATATAAACTGCAATTCCATACAGATCGTCTGGGATATTCGATATTAATTAATAATTTAAATATTCAATACAATTCTCAATATTTATAAATGTGTAACTTATTAATGTTTGTTAGCCACCACTTGATCTTAGTAATAACATAATTATTCAGATATCTCATAATCTAGTAATATTACCGAATTTAACTCTTGTATTACGTGCAGTTTGTATGGCCAAATCAAGTGGATTCACCACAAACTGAAGTAAGTGCATGTATTAAGATATCATAATCATTGTAATCACACCTTCGTAACGCATACAACTGATGTGTATATAATAATTGTGAGAGGTCGACATAGGCGATTCCTCCGATGATAGCTGCGATCTATTGAATAATTATTAAACGAAGACTGACGTATAGTTTTAGCATAATATTTAATGTGCAATGTAGTTGCTCCGTGTAATCTGTCATCGTGTATTAATGTAATAATTGTTTGTTTGCGTTTGTTGGAACCGAGGCTCTCCGCCCGGTCAGTGGAGGCCAGTGTCCTATACTATTATAATTATGTTTTTTCACCAATTATGTGTTTCAACTTGCCTAAATATTTTAATTCCAATGAAAAAGTATGCAGAATGTATTAGTTTAAATGTAAAATTTAATTTTGTGATAGTAGACACGCGCTCAGCAGTTATTTATCAGTATAAAAATGTCAGGAGTATCCTTTGAGAATTTGTGGCGTCAGTATAAACTCGAGTACTCCATTGGTTTTCTAACTGTCGAAAACACAAAATTAAATCTCTCCTTTAAAATTAGAGCATATTTGGAAGCTGTATTGTTTTGTATTGTTTCTTTATTTCCATGTGAATTGCTATTACTCTTTAATTATACAAATTGTTATGTTGTTGTTCCGAATGTTTCTAATTTATTTCAATTACAATGTGACATTTGAAATGCGTTTATGTACGAACACCAAGGTATTATTTTCTTCTTAGCATTTGTATTCATTATTTTTCTCCAATAAATTTAATTAATCACTTCTAACCTGTTTTTCAGTGTTTCTAATTATTTGACCTAGATTAGGATCGCAGAAATTGACCATCGATATATGTGCTCTTTAATGCATTATGTTAGGAAGGATGGTTATGTATGACTCTTGATTGCTAAGACTGCACAACCACCAGGACTTGTAAGTATATAGCAAGTACAAGTGCAAAACATATATAAAAGGTGCCCTATTACTATTACGCGTATTGCGAGTTCTATAGACTACTTTACATACATAACACACATAACATAAACGGTCACGCCGAATATCCCCGAAGGGGTTGGCAGAGGTACTAATACTTCTGAAAACTACATGACATTGTCACCTGGTGTTCAGAGTACCCACGTTTTGCTTGGACAGTTTACTCACGTGATGGGGCACAGGCCTATCGCTGTTTTGTACAAATACACTGTCACATGACTTCATGTCTTAGCCATGAGGGTTTTCTCACGATGTTTTCCCTCATCGTTAACAATCATGATAAATTAACCACACGTATGTCTTTACACATACATACATACATACATATACTTACGGCTATAAATCCCTAGAAGGGGTAGCCAGAGCTAACATATTAGAAATTCCTCAGCCACTTTTGGAAGTTGCGTGGGGGAAAGATGGTAAAATAAAGGTTGTTGGTGATGGGTCTCCAACCGCATCGCCCAAAAATCCCTTAAAAAGCCCCAATACCGTTAGTCGCCTCTTACGTACACCCACCGGAAGAAAGGGGGTAGTGCTATTCTAAGCCGACACTACACAGCAATGTACATACATATACTCACGGCCATAAATCCCAAAAAGGGCTAGCCAGAAAATCATAGATAGAAATTCCTCAGCCACTTTTGGAATTTAAGTGGGGAAAAGAGAGTAAAATAAAATCTTTATTTAGCGATGGGTCTCCAACCGCTTCGCCCGAAAATCCATTAAAAAGCCCCAATACTCTAGTCGTCTCTTACGTACACCCACGGGAAGATATGGTGTAGTACTATTTTAAACCGACACTACACTGCTAAAAGTTGGTGTAGGCCCGACCCGGGATTTGAACACCCAATGTCTCCACATAAGCAGTGTTACACCCACTGAGCCATCACGGTTTCTACATCGATGAAGAATGAAGGGAATATTCGAAAAAGAGATATTTTTTTAAGCTATTAGATTGTTTTACTTATACCGAATGTGCGAATGTGGTACGACCATGAAGTTACTATCTAAACAGGACAGCGCACTACACTAGATGGTACACAATAATGAAATTTACTACCCGGCAATAAAAGCTTGTAATCTTTAAACACTGTCAAGCAGAGAAACGTCCTAGAACGAGAGCCCGAACTAGAGGAGTGTGTCCCGCTCGCTTGGTTGCCAGTCGAGATTATGTTCAAAGAATAAAATAGCAAACGTATTTATAAGGAATATTTTATAAAATCCACAGACATGTATTTGAATAGATGCCGCAAGTGCATGTACTTTGCGTGTAAAAACTGAGTAAAATTATCTTAGTTTATCGCCATTTGATTGAGTCCGTGCTCGAACGTTCTCGGTGACAGATGTCAAGCTAAATATAAAAAATGCCTAATTGTGCCGTATTGAGTTGCAAAAACTATCTAAATAAAGCGGGACTAATTAATAGAAAGATTTCCTTTCATCGGTAGGTCACTTTATTATTAGATTATGTGGTTTTTATTGCAAAATCAATTATTTCGTGTTCGTTTGGTTTTACATTGAAAAACTTTTAAACGAGTGTGTATCGTTTAATTTATAATACATTGCCGCTTTTAGTTACAAAGCTATCTAGTATGGCTTGTCTATTAAAACACGCAATGAACATCAAAATGAACGATATTTTCACCTGTCAATCAGCTATACGGTACGGTAGCTATTGTCATATTTCTGTCATTTTAAGCAAAATGTGTTGTACTACACAGATAGTTGTATTCGATTCTAATTCTAATCGATTTTGGGAACAGAGAAATTATAATATTCGCGATGGATGTTCCATGTATCTAAAATATTTTTATTACTACAATGTTTCTGTTAAATAATTAATTGGAATACTCTTGTTTTAACTTTGTTTTTATTTAATAAAAGAACAGTTTAATTTTAGTTACAAGTTATACTCTAAGCTACATTTCTTCACGTGTGGTATGTGTCAGTCTTTATTTACTTCCTTCCTTCACTCAGTGTTGCCAATATAAATGTACATATATACATACACGAACACGCCTCCTTACATAAGTTCAAAGCTTCTTAAGTACTACAGTAATTATAATCAATTAGGGAACTATACTCCTTTAAATTTAGCATTTTTAAGTTAGTGAATTTAACATTTCCCATAGGTTTTGTAAATGTATCAGCAATTTTGTTTTCTGACTCTATTTTGTATACTTCCCTGCTAAACATTTTAATTTACAAAATGATAGTGAACTTCAATGTGCTTAGAATTCTTTGCAAAGTTTCCATACTTAGAAATAGCTACAGATGCTGAATTATCTTCATAGATTTTAACTGGTTTACAAATCTTAGTAAAGACATCATTCATAACACACATGAGAATATTTAATTCTGTTACTGCTTCTGATAATTCTACATATTCAGCAAATGTTGAAGAGTTTGTTACACTACTTTGTTTTTTTTTTATTTCCAATATTGAACAAACGAAGAGTTCCGTACTATCATCTATAATAGAAAATAACGTTTTTGTATGGGAGCCCCTTTGATATTTACATACATAACATAACATAAACGTTCACGCCGTTTATCCCCGAAGGGGTTGGCAGAGGTACCAATACTTCTGAACTCACATGGCAGCGCCATCTAGTGTCCAGAGAAGGTACCCACGTTTTGCTTAGACAGTGTACTCACGTGATAGGGGGCAGGCCTATCGCCGCTATTTGATATTTACTTTACTGTTATTTAATTATTTATTTTGAAAGGTGATATACAAGTAAATATACTGTGAAAATTTTGAGTATCTACTTATTGACGACGTGATAGCTCAATGGGTAGAACACCGGTTAACGTGCAAGCGACTAGTGTTCAAATCCCGGGTCGGGCCTACACCAATTTGTCTTTTCTAAAGACATATGTGTAGTTAATTTATCATGGTTGTTAACGGTGAGGGAAAACATCGTGAGGAAACCCACATGACTGAGTTGTACTTAGTCATGTGACAGTTTATTCGTACAAAACGGCGATAGGCCTGCCCTCTATCATGTGAGTACACTGTCCATGCAAAACGTGGGTACTCTGAACACCAGGTGACAAAGTCACGTGATGTTCAGAAGTATTAGTACCTCTGCCAACCCCTTCGGGGATATTCGGCGTGAACGTTTATGTTATGTTATGTTATCTACTTATAAACGTTTTAATATTGAGCGAACAAATACGGAAAAAAATACGTTTATTGTAAGGGGCCCCCCTTAAAATCCTTTTTTACTTGTATTTGTTGTTATAGCGGCAACTGAAATACGTCATTTGTGAAAATTTCAGCTTTCTAGTTATCACTGTTTATGAGATACAGCCTGGAGAAAAACAGACAACGAAAAAAAAATACTTGATTATTTTTCCTTCTCTACAAGTTATTTTATTTGTTTTTTTTCAAATCCGAATTAGTTCTGGGTTGTATTATATTTTGTCATAGCGCCTTCTACTGGCTTTCCTTTTTGTAGATAAAATTTCTTCTCGGGGTTTTTTAAATCATGTTGTTACTTTCCGAGAACAAATGATTAAAACTAGTTAATTAGGTAGGTTATCAATAAGGACAAGTTATTATAATAATAAAGGCTACTGAACTACTGACTGACTGACTGACTCATTAACTCACTGATTTAGATCGTTGTTCTCCGAGAAGATGTAGTGGTGGAGGAAAATAATGTACGAAGGATTGCTCAGAATAAAAATGAGACCATGAGAAAATAGCGTTATTAAAAAACAGGTATAATTCTAGATTTATCATTCTTCTGTCAATTTATCATTCGTCTGTCGATGCACTCGAATATAATCGATTGAATCGTTTACGCGCTGACGGGGAGTGCCCATCACTAAATGCTCATGTGACGTCACAGTAGGTGGAAAAATAATGGCACGCTTGGTTTCTATACAAGAAATGACACTTGCGTTATCTATTCAAATACAGATCTGTGATAAAATCCTTTTTAATAAATTGTTTTAATTATTGTCGTCGTCTATCAGCTTCGAGATAAATTATCTATTAAGTTTGGTAATCGGTAGAATAATATTTATAACGGGTGTCCCCATGGAAACAACATAAATAAGGTGTCCATAATAAATCATCTTTTCGTGTGTTACGGAGCTTTTACCATTAAACTAAGAGAATACCTTTCTATTTCAAATAAATAATATAAGCGAAACAAGATGCCGTGTAGTGTCGGCTTAACATAACACAAATATTTTTCTACCCGCCCATCGTAAAAAGCAACTTAGGCTTTTGGTTTGGGGCTTTTGAACTTATTTACTAGATATTTTATCATCCTTTTAATTCCACAATCCTTTAATTACTATTTTGTCTCCACTCAACTTCATAAAGTGGCTGAGGAAATTTTAATTCTCTAGCCCTGGCTACCCCTTCTTTTATAATCTACGAATTAAGAAAATGAATGTATGTAACTACTCTAACTCTCATTAAAACACTAACAGATGGTCACCCTACTTAAAACGAGACACAGCCCACTAGTTAGCCATCCTTGTTCAGGACACTTTAGGACGCCAGAGCACATTCCTGTTTAAATAGTACTTCAGTGGTTACGACTATAAAGGTACTAACTAAACAGGAGAGCGCACTTACAAAATATGGTACTGAATAATGCAAATTATTACCTCGCAATAAACCCTATATATTTTTTAATACTGTCAAGCAGAGACACGTCCTAGAACGAGAGCCCGAACCAGAGGAGTGTGTCCTGCTCGCGCGGTTGCCAGTCAAGATTAAGTTCAACGAAAAACAAATTCAAACTTATTTATAGGGAATATTTTATAAAAAGCAGGTCATTAGCTATTCTTTTTTAATAAATTGTTTTGATTAATATTGTCGTCTATCAACTTGAAGATAAATAATTTATTAAGTTTGGTGATTGGTAAAACAGTATTTATAACGGGTATCCCCATGGAAACCAGATAAATAAGATGTCCAAAATTAATCGTCTTTTCGTGTGTAGTGGAAATAGTTAGCTGAGCAAAATATAGCGAAAACTATTGTGACCTTACTATTTCAAATCAATAATATAAGTCAAATCAGATGCCGTGTAGTGTCGGTCGGAAATATGGGGATGGTTAGTGGTAGATCTCCATCCAAAATAATCGCTGAAGAGAAGGGATAGTGCCTGTTAAAAGCTTGATTCGCCTGAGATACGAACCTAAGACTATTGATTCATAATAGTTCTAATTAAATATTCATAGAAGTTAGTTATACTCGTACCGCTACGCCACGGGGAAGTTACTGGCGGTTGTCATTTAAACATACATTTATTTTGATGGAAAGGGATGAAACCCCTTAATCTTTTCAAAATGACCATTAACGAAAAGTTTGATGTGAAGTCCATCGACGAAAAAAATGATCGTTGCAATATGTTGAGCCATATATGAGTTTTTTGATGCTCCTGTAGGAACCCTTGCGAATTCCTCATTTTCGAGGATTCATCATTGTATCATTTAGCTTCTAAATTTACATGTTTTTATTCGTTTGCAATATATAAGTAGATGTAAAAAAAAACAATTTAGACGATAAAACAAATAGTACATCATCCTATCGGGAATTCCTAATTTTTGGGGATTCATCATCTTATCATTTAGCTTCTAAATTTACATGTTTATATTAGTTCTCGCCATCTCCAATCCATCCAGTAAGCAAACAATATTTTTGTTTTCCCTCGGGAGCATCATTTTTTCCGGGATAAAAATTACCCTCTTATTTAGTCAAGATTTCTAACTATACGTCTGCAAAGTTTCAAAGCAATCGATTTAGCGGTTACGGCGTGAAAGCGGCATAAAAAAAAGAAACTCACTTTCTGATTAATAATATTACGCTACGCTACTAGCAACTAATACTCCTTCTCATGTGCAACAGCAAATAGGATTCTGACTCAGCATTTTGTTATGAGTTTTACCTCAGAACACTGAATTACGACATCTTCTAACATATTCCAAAACTTCTTCTTTCATTGTGGTTTTGTCATGTACAGAGCTTACTCACTTATTCATAATTCTATAATATAGAATATTATGCAATGAGTTATCTTTTCAGTAGGCCTAGCACGAACGCTATTTTATCGTTTCTATATCGGTTAGAACTAGATGACAGTATACGATACTATGTAAGTGCGTAAGAGAAGGCTGTTTTATACCACGCGATATCTAGTTAAAAGGTCGCTCGTACTATGCAGATATCAGATTACTGTTACCGACTACCGACCGGATTGCTGTAATTTAGCCAAGTAGAAAAACTTCTTTTCCCTTTTGCTTCGCCTCAATCACACACGAAAATCCAGTTTGGTTTCATTTGTAATCATACAAACTTACATACATATAAACATAATCGTTCACGCCGAATATTGGTGTTCAGAGTATTCACGTTTTGCATGGACAGTGGACTCATGTGATAGGGGGCTGCCCTATCGCCGTTTTGTACGAATACACTGTCACATGACTAAGTACAACTCAGCCATGTGGGTTTCCTCACAATGTTTTCCCTCATCGTTAACAACCGTGACAAATTATTTTTTTTAAAAGATTTTTTCGCGCGAGAATTATTTTTTGCTTATTAATTGTATTTTATTTCATGTTTCAGTGACGTGTTTTATAACTTGAATATTTTATATTGTTTATCAACAGATTTTATTTAATATTAGCTTACCCGGCAGACTTAGTGCTGTCAAATTTGCTTGTGACAAAGCTTGAGGCGTTTGTACGCCTCAGTCACATTTAGAAGTTGATTGGGGACAAGATGGTAGAAATAAAGTGTCGTTGGTCTCCATTAGATTGGCGCCCAAAAACCACTTAAAAAAGCCCCATACCCTTAGTCGTCTCTTACGATACCCGTGTGTAGAAAGGGGTAGTGATATTCTAAGTTGGCACTACGCGGCAAATCTCAGTTCTTATACTGTATCTACAGCGATAAATTCATCCGTATCTCTTCGAGCCCTATTAACATTTATATCTGTCTCGCTTATACAAAATGAAGATTTGGATTTTGCCAAATGACACACGGTGATATTCGGCTAACCCAACGATAGTTGTCTTTAATTTCATCGACAAGTAAGCGCCATGTCATGATCTATTTTAGTAAACTTCGTTTGAAATTCGAAGCGGCGAATGCACTGTGTACAAAATTTTACAAGCAGCTAGAAGAGGTATGGATGAAATTGTTGCTGTCGATTTCTAAAGCTCTTATGGGAAAGGTAAGAAATAAAACTATAATGCGACTTGATCTAAATTTATATATTCAGACAACGGTACACTGACAATAACGAACTTAATTAATGTTGAGACATGAATACATTCTATGAACAGTTGCTAAACATAATATTGTTAACTAGCCGGCGATCCTGGCGAACTCGCCCAACCCGAATCTTCATTCATAACACTGATTTACGAAGATCGGCGAAACATCAACTCAACATTGTGGACACAGGAAAACTATTTAATGTTATACGTACGTACTTTAACTAATACATATCTTTCGTACTTTGTAAATAAAGATAAGAGTGACACGTAAATAATAATCAGGAACAAAAACATAATTTATACAGAAATTAATATAACAACGATTGATTACTAATAAACACAATTGTGAGCATGTGACACTCATGTTGCATTGAATAAAAAATATTGTTTAAAAAATAATCATTGAAATAATAACACGATACACAATGAGATTGCACATTTATGGGAATCACTTCGTCGTTTCATTTTTGCATGAAATCGTGGACTACTATTAGCCAAATGACTTTTACATTTGTTATATCGCAAACATGGTACTGCTAAATAATAAATTACAAATGGGCTTGAAATAAGTAAACTGAAATTACATACATGTATTTAGATACCACGATGAATGTGTTGCATTGTTTGCCTTGAATTATGCACTAACCTAAGTTCTTTATAGAAAATAGTCTCTTTAAGACTAGAAATCCATTGCAGACATGAATAGCACATAATTAAGAACAATGTTCCACTCAAAATAGTAAGATCAATGGAATACCTGACGAATGCGCATCATGCTATGCTGACAATTCTGAGTACTGAGAAACCACATAGTTCCGGACCAGTTCAGGGCCACTTTAAGGAGTTAAAAAGTTATACGATACAAACTGCGCATTCGCCAGATATATACGCGCCCTAAATTATGTTCAATACCCAAAAAGTATACAGATTGATCTTATAAAACAGCTTGTGGCTCAAATCAAAGTTTAGACTACCTATTGTTGATATGCAAGCACTCACATGACAGCGACTCATCGCTGAGTATGCAGAATAACTGTTAAAATACTTAATACCAATTAAACCATACAAGTTTTCATTACAAATTAAGATACAGATACAGAATTAATGCCACATACTTATATTTTCGTACACAGGAGTTTACATTCGTTTTTTTTTTATATTTGCGATTAAAATATGACTTTTGAATGCACAATAACTAGCTCTGATCTTTTTAGTTCAGATATTTTTTAACATAAAATTTAGTAGTGTTGGTTGATGCTTCTAGCGAAGTGCTGCCAACTAAAAAAGGACTATACTTTAGATTATACTTAGTTTGTTTATCAAAACGTCCAGGGTCAGCTCTAGCTAACCCTGGACTGACGTCTAGGATTAACGTCTTTTATCCAATCTCAAGCATTTCTTATATAGTTTTCGATATTTTCTTTTAAATAACTTTCAGCGATATGATAACTTATAAAGATTTATATAAATACTCGTATTTGGTGCTTCTGGTCAGCACTAAACCGTATGTTAATTCTGTTTGTTTTATAGCATTATGAATTAAGTCTGTTTGTTTATAGCATTATGAATTATAGATTGTTAGAGAAAGGAATACCGGATGTTAACTGATATATATTATTTTGTAAATTTTTTAGAAGTTATGTTTGTATTCGCTCAATAATAAACAAACTATAGTACTAGGAAAAGTATACTAACAGTTGGCAGTACTTACCATACCGCACCAGCCACCATTACAACGAAAATAATCAATCAAAATCAGCGATCATCTTTGCTAGGCTTAAAACTCCACAAACAAATAAATGCAAAACGACCGATTATGTTTAAATCATTTCGAAATATGGGAAGCCAAAAGCAAAGTAATAATTGCCGCTAATTTTGGTTAGCGCCACATTAATGGGAGAGTTCTTGCAAAATAATATGAAGGAAATAACTAAATGTTTACTTACAAAAGTTTGATTAAAGATAACCTTAAATAAAATAAAAATAACTATCACAAAAATAATGATGTGCTGTCATGTAATGAAACGCATTAATGCAAATGACTCCTCACTCATTATTTATAATATTTAGTAATAAATTAACATCTATATTTATAAATTACAAACCGAAACCGAGTCTTGATAGACATCCATACGTAATTCTACATGTATTTTCTTAACTATCACGAAATAGTTATGAGTTTTACCTCAGAACACTGAATTACGACATCTTCTAACATATTCCAAAACTTCTTCTTTCATTGTGGTTTTGTCATGTACAGAGCTTACTCACTTATTCATAATTCTATAATATAGAATATTATGCAATGAGTTATCTTTTCAGTAGGCCTAGCACGAACGCTATTTTATCGTTTCTATATCGGTTAGAACTAGATGACAGTATACGATACTATGTAAGTGCGTAAGAGAAGGCTGTTTTATACCACGCGATATCTAGTTAAAAGGTCGCTCGTACTATGCAGATATCAGATTACTGTTACCGACTACCGACCGGATTGCTGTAATTTAGCCAAGTAGAAAAACTTCTTTTCCCTTTTGCTTCGCCTCAATCACACACGAAAATCCAGTTTGGTTTCATTTGTAATCATACAAACTTACATACATATAAACATAATCGTTCACGCCGAATATTGGTGTTCAGAGTATTCACGTTTTGCATGGACAGTGGACTCATGTGATAGGGGGCTGCCCTATCGCCGTTTTGTACGAATACACTGTCACATGACTAAGTACAACTCAGCCATGTGGGTTTCCTCACAATGTTTTCCCTCATCGTTAACAACCGTGACAAATTATTTTTTTTAAAAGATTTTTTCGCGCGAGAATTATTTTTTGCTTATTAATTGTATTTTATTTCATGTTTCAGTGACGTGTTTTATAACTTGAATATTTTATATTGTTTATCAACAGATTTTATTTAATATTAGCTTACCCGGCAGACTTAGTGCTGTCAAATTTGCTTGTGACAAAGCTTGAGGCGTTTGTACGCCTCAGTCACATTTAGAAGTTGATTGGGGACAAGATGGTAGAAATAAAGTGTCGTTGGTCTCCATTAGATTGGCGCCCAAAAACCACTTAAAAAAGCCCCATACCCTTAGTCGTCTCTTACGATACCCGTGTGTAGAAAGGGGTAGTGATATTCTAAGTTGGCACTACGCGGCAAATCTCAGTTCTTATACTGTATCTACAGCGATAAATTCATCCGTATCTCTTCGAGCCCTATTAACATTTATATCTGTCTCGCTTATACAAAATGAAGATTTGGATTTTGCCAAATGACACACGGTGATATTCGGCTAACCCAACGATAGTTGTCTTTAATTTCATCGACAAGTAAGCGCCATGTCATGATCTATTTTAGTAAACTTCGTTTGAAATTCGAAGCGGCGAATGCACTGTGTACAAAATTTTACAAGCAGCTAGAAGAGGTATGGATGAAATTGTTGCTGTCGATTTCTAAAGCTCTTATGGGAAAGGTAAGAAATAAAACTATAATGCGACTTGATCTAAATTTATATATTCAGACAACGGTACACTGACAATAACGAACTTAATTAATGTTGAGACATGAATACATTCTATGAACAGTTGCTAAACATAATATTGTTAACTAGCCGGCGATCCTGGCGAACTCGCCCAACCCGAATCTTCATTCATAACACTGATTTACGAAGATCGGCGAAACATCAACTCAACATTGTGGACACAGGAAAACTATTTAATGTTATACGTACGTACTTTAACTAATACATATCTTTCGTACTTTGTAAATAAAGATAAGAGTGACACGTAAATAATAATCAGGAACAAAAACATAATTTATACAGAAATTAATATAACAACGATTGATTACTAATAAACACAATTGTGAGCATGTGACACTCATGTTGCATTGAATAAAAAATATTGTTTAAAAAATAATCATTGAAATAATAACACGATACACAATGAGATTGCACATTTATGGGAATCACTTCGTCGTTTCATTTTTGCATGAAATCGTGGACTACTATTAGCCAAATGACTTTTACATTTGTTATATCGCAAACATGGTACTGCTAAATAATAAATTACAAATGGGCTTGAAATAAGTAAACTGAAATTACATACATGTATTTAGATACCACGATGAATGTGTTGCATTGTTTGCCTTGAATTATGCACTAACCTAAGTTCTTTATAGAAAATAGTCTCTTTAAGACTAGAAATCCATTGCAGACATGAATAGCACATAATTAAGAACAATGTTCCACTCAAAATAGTAAGATCAATGGAATACCTGACGAATGCGCATCATGCTATGCTGACAATTCTGAGTACTGAGAAACCACATAGTTCCGGACCAGTTCAGGGCCACTTTAAGGAGTTAAAAAGTTATACGATACAAACTGCGCATTCGCCAGATATATACGCGCCCTAAATTATGTTCAATACCCAAAAAGTATACAGATTGATCTTATAAAACAGCTTGTGGCTCAAATCAAAGTTTAGACTACCTATTGTTGATATGCAAGCACTCACATGACAGCGACTCATCGCTGAGTATGCAGAATAACTGTTAAAATACTTAATACCAATTAAACCATACAAGTTTTCATTACAAATTAAGATACAGATACAGAATTAATGCCACATACTTATATTTTCGTACACAGGAGTTTACATTCGTTTTTTTTTTATATTTGCGATTAAAATATGACTTTTGAATGCACAATAACTAGCTCTGATCTTTTTAGTTCAGATATTTTTTAACATAAAATTTAGTAGTGTTGGTTGATGCTTCTAGCGAAGTGCTGCCAACTAAAAAAGGACTATACTTTAGATTATACTTAGTTTGTTTATCAAAACGTCCAGGGTCAGCTCTAGCTAACCCTGGACTGACGTCTAGGATTAACGTCTTTTATCCAATCTCAAGCATTTCTTATATAGTTTTCGATATTTTCTTTTAAATAACTTTCAGCGATATGATAACTTATAAAGATTTATATAAATACTCGTATTTGGTGCTTCTGGTCAGCACTAAACCGTATGTTAATTCTGTTTGTTTTATAGCATTATGAATTAAGTCTGTTTGTTTATAGCATTATGAATTATAGATTGTTAGAGAAAGGAATACCGGATGTTAACTGATATATATTATTTTGTAAATTTTTTAGAAGTTATGTTTGTATTCGCTCAATAATAAACAAACTATAGTACTAGGAAAAGTATACTAACAGTTGGCAGTACTTACCATACCGCACCAGCCACCATTACAACGAAAATAATCAATCAAAATCAGCGATCATCTTTGCTAGGCTTAAAACTCCACAAACAAATAAATGCAAAACGACCGATTATGTTTAAATCATTTCGAAATATGGGAAGCCAAAAGCAAAGTAATAATTGCCGCTAATTTTGGTTAGCGCCACATTAATGGGAGAGTTCTTGCAAAATAATATGAAGGAAATAACTAAATGTTTACTTACAAAAGTTTGATTAAAGATAACCTTAAATAAAATAAAAATAACTATCACAAAAATAATGATGTGCTGTCATGTAATGAAACGCATTAATGCAAATGACTCCTCACTCATTATTTATAATATTTAGTAATAAATTAACATCTATATTTATAAATTACAAACCGAAACCGAGTCTTGATAGACATCCATACGTAATTCTACATGTATTTTCTTAACTATCACGAAATAGTACAAGTAAGTAGTAGATACTATGCAGGTAGTCAAACCCATGAATAAATTAATATTATCAAAGAAGAGACATCCACGAACCTCAAAGTAATTCAGTTCAAATAAATGGCACGTTACTATTTTTATTTTACATAGTTTTCCAATTTTGTGTTTATGTACAAAGAAAACATAATTAATTTTGACGTCTAATCGCCTTGCTTGCCTATCAGGGTATTACCACATCGGCCAAAACGGTATATAATTTTATAATTTCCTAAATATATAGTCAAAGTTTTAACCTTTTTAATTTCATAATAATTTTGAATTTATTATTCTAACGTTTACAGCTAAGCACGTAGACCGAGCAAGCGAGAGGCAACGCAAAGGGCGGTGTCTCGCGCGAGCATCTGACTTCAGCGCCGCAACTATCCCAACACGCTCTGTGGTCAAAAATTTGGAAGGCACTTTCAAATTTTTCAAATTTTAAATTTTTACACTTTTTTGAACATATTAGCCTAGACTTAGACAATTAGAAAATATGCGTAATAACATTTGCCAAAAATTTACGCAACCATCTGAAACGTATAGGCCTTTATATATTTTTTATTTTTTAAATTTTCCTAGATTATACATTATTTCCAAAAAGATAGCCAAATATCAACACTAAAGTTGCAATTGTATTTTTAATAATTGGTCTTTGTTACTCACTAATTTCCAAACTTTAACCAAAATCAATATCCAAATACCAAACACTTGCGAAGTATCAAGGCCACTTGGAGACTTATTTTAAAAATACATCTCGTTATTCCTTGCTTGGCGTCGTCTAGCGCACGGACGAAACGACGACGGGACGGTGCGACGGTGCAACTGTTTGAAGTTGCCACGGGACCGCCCCGCCGCCGCCCTGCCCGCGCGCTTCCCTTTCAACAACTATCCTCACATGCCTCAATCGCTAACTAACTTCGACAACAATTCCAAAAATTATGGTATACCCTTGCGGCAAGAATATTCACATAATAGACTACAAGTATTTTATGCCAAATCTTATAAAAAGTATTTGTGTTCAGAAAAGTTTTTTTAAAAACAAATTTGTACATTTCATACTTCAATAAAAGTTGTCAGCCTCAAACCAACGACACTAAAAGGATCACAAAAATATGTTTAGATGATTAATTGATCGAGACTTCACTGACAGATACTGAATGTTACATCGACATTGATAGACAGACATACATTTCGACTCTGAGGTCGATTGCCTACTTTTTATCATTACACTAAGCTATAGGTACTAGAGTAGGTAGATAGGTAATTGGGAACATATACTCTTACTACTCAGGCTGGTACTGGCCGCTCTAGTTGTTGTTGAACGGCGACCAACTTAACATGATTATTATTCTAAGGAAAATGCAGGCTCACTCTCGACGCACTAATTTGAAAAGCGACTAATATAGTAAAAATAATTCTTTGGCGATATTTAAACATAGCGACACTTTGTCTCTTAAAACATTTACTTGAATTCAAAATAGTAAATAATTAGGCATATTTAAAACCAAAGAACATTTCCCCTTTATGTAGAATGTTAAAGGTGATAAAAATATCTTTTACCAAAATGTTAAATATAGAGATATAATAAGAAGCAGCTTACTTAGCAAAAGTACTAAGAAAAATAGCAGCCCAATTAATAAAACTACTAAATCGTGCGGAGCGCACGTTGCAATGACTAATAAAAATAAATATAGTTATAAACTAAGTCTTTTTTATCCTTGATTTCAGGTTAAGGCTCTCCTGATCAGTGTAATGAAATTATTGACAATCATGAGCAACTTAATAGGTGAATCAAAATGTAGTTTCACAACTAGTTAATTTCGACTTCGGTTACCGATGCATTAATGGTTTAAATAAGAAATGTGTTAACTAAGTGCGACTTAAACTGGCCAATAGGACTTTCTACGGTCGGAGAGACCAGGAAATGCGGAGCGATGGTAGTGCGTCGGGAGCAGGCTCTATATAGGCTTTACCACAATACTGAAACATCCAGTAATTAAATGGACATATCGCTATTATTACACGTACTACTTTATTCTAAAGAATTTTCTTAATTATTAGGCTTGTAACTGCATTTAAAGAATAGGTATACCAAACAGTCTTTTTTGAAACGGGCCGAATCATTTTATTTTTGATTTCCCTACATTATAAATGGATTAGGACTTATATATTAATGTTAAAACATTTGATTCATTGTAGTCACTACAAAACTTAAATATAAGCAAACTAAGCGAGGCGTTGTCGCGCGTCGCAGTGCTTTGCTCGTCGGCCTCGCTTTATTAGTGACCAAATACTTATAAAGATTGATACAAGAATACAGTAGAAAAAAACATCCGCTTTTAAATCGTACAGTAGCGAGGATAGTTATAAAAATTCAACTAAATATCTCTCTTAAAACTGATTAAATAACAAGCATATTGCACAGCGAGTCTTTAAATAAAAATATGTGTGTCGAATATGACAAAATTATGTAATGCCGGTGGAATAAATAAATAAAGTTTCATCGAAACATAACTGCACAGGAATCAAAAGTAGCGTAGATGTAAACGCTACGTAAACGCTCTGCAGGGGCTCGGAGCGCGGGGAACTCGCTTAGAAGTATCCGACGGAGTTACGGTTCGGGACAAAGTAGGGGTAGCCCGGCAGCGGGGCCGGCGGCGGCGGCACGGTGGGCCGAGGCGCGCCGGCGCCCGCTGCCTCGCTTCATATGTTGTCAGCGCGCGCGTCCACCGGCGGCGGCTCCAGCTTCACCGGCACCGGGCTGGACAGCGGCTCCTTGCCGTTTTTCGCCAGCGACAGCGGGGTCTTGGGCGGGCCCATCTCCAGGGGCTCAGCGAGGTCGCGGTCGCTTGCAACACTGTAGCGGCTGTCGGGTCGTGGGGAGGCGAAAGGTCGGAATGGATCGTTGGGTTTGGGCGGCTCGAGGGCGTGGCCGGGTGGCGGCGGCGAGCACAGCGGCGACTCCATACCGGCGGACATCGGCGACGGCAGCCGCGGCGACTGCAGCGGCAGCGGCGGCAGGCCCAGGTGCGGCGGGTGGTCGGGCGGGCGCTGCGCCGCTACCACCATGTTGCACATCTGACGTCGCAGCCCGTGCGCCACGGCTGCGACCGCCGCCGCTGCCGCCGCGTTCGGCGACACGCCTCCCTCCCTGCCGTTGCCGCAGGGGACACCGCCGTACGTGTTCTGTACGGGCATACCATCCTGGAAATACACACATAATGTTGTTCATAATCTTAAAGGTGTCACTCTATTGATCAGTCTATTATAATTTTAGTTTTATAACTAAAAGAAAGCTTCACAAAATCAAGTCTCTAAATAATATTAAAATTTTCTAGACACGTATCGTCTTTTATAAAAATCGAAATGGCACAAGGTAAGGACACAATTTTGTGAAGTTCATCAAAAGAAACACAGAACACATGAACGATTCGCGTAGCAGAAGTAGGTTGAGATCGCAGAGCAATGAAAGTGGTCGGACGCAAGGTTGGTTGGTGTACTAACCGTGATGGCGGGGTAGACGGTCATGGCCTCCTCCTTGATGTGGTGCGCGGGGTGCGGGGTGTGCGTGTCGCGGAACACCACGGCGCGGATGACGCCGCGGATGTGCTCGTCCGGCCACACGCCCAGCAGGATGCGCTGCGGCCGCCCACGACCCTTGGGTCTCAGATCTGCAATGGCACGCAACAATAAACCGTGAACAGACAGACACACCATCACTATTTACTATACTCTTATTCTTCCCGGTTTTGGTCAAATACGTAGCTAAATAGTTTAATGTAGTCAGCACTATTTTATATTAGTTTTTCATTGTTATAATGAGTATAGTTATAGTCATAAAGAAAGAATACCAGGATTTCTTAAAAAACAAAACACATATTCAATAAATACACATCGCAGGCGTTTTGAATTCGCACACATTAATTGCAATAATAATAAATAAATAAAGTTTTCGCTGAGAGTATTTTAAAATTAAAAGTTATATAAAGAAAGGAAGAGTTAATAAGACACAATCCAATCAAAGTTTAGCGATGTGAAAGTTTCAACGATAAAGTTATACTAGCCCCTTAGTAGATATTGATTGAATTTAATCTAGAATGATTTGTCTTTCTTTGATTGGATTGTGAAGTTCCATTTAAGTTGGTACTAACCTGCTCCTCCATCGGCACTGGGTCCCAGCATGTTGTGGACTCGATTGGCATAAAGCACGAAAGTCGGGTATGGAATATCGTATTTCCTTGCAGCTTGCGACAGTGACAGTCCTTCTTTCAGCACGGAGAAGATGGCTTCAGCCATGGTTTCAGGGCGCCAGGACTTGAGAGGCCCGCGTTCACGAAATCGGAGGTTGTGGACCAAGCTCTGGTTAGTATTCCAACACTTCTGCCACATTGACTGCAGCTGGTACTGGTAGCTGTCTGCTGAAAGAAAGAGATAGGGCGCATTAGTATAATACTAGTTGCGTAAACCGATGCTTAATGTGAATTGAAGGTCGGATGAAACTATAAGCTGATCATTAAATCAGTCATTAGACTAACATAGGTTCCAGAATATAAGAATGCAAAGTCACGTGCTGTAAAAGCCACTGCATTCAATGGAAGAGTCTTAACCTGTCACAGTAATTTTCATCAATGTCATTTTAAGATACACTAATAAAAGCGCCCATAGTGTATCGATGTTTTTTTTCTATATCTTTATATAAGATGTATTTATGACTAGTTGACCAACGCAACTTCGTCTGCGTGACATGAGACCTTGTTTCTGTAGTTTAAGCGTAATTGAGAACCAAATATCTAATCATCCAAAAATTGTACCTTCATTTCACCCCTTTAGGGTTTTCGTAAGAATTTTTAACTCTAGCCCACGTAGTTTATTCTAAATTGTAATTGAAAACAAACATACAAACTTTCATACTGTCCCGAATAAACGAAAAATACACACAAATTTTATACCCCAATTTTGTCCCTTAAGAGGATGAATTCCTAGAACTCCTTTTTAAGTGACTGTTTATATCATAAAAGGAACCCGTATAATAAATTTCAAGCTTCTAGGTACAGAAATAAGTCATTTATCATAGAATCATTTTTCGGCATTTCACCCCTTCAGGGTTTTTTTTCTTTTAACAAATAATTAAAATTCCCTTCTTATATAGCTCATTTACATAATAAAAGACACCCCTGGACTAAATTTGAAGTTCTTACGTATGGTCGTTTTGGCTGTGCGTTGATTCTAAGTCAGTCAGATTTGCCTTTATTTATATAGATTACATAACTAATGGATTTTTGACATAATAAAGCTAAAATACTTTATTTGCTGTGTAGTGTCGACTTAGAATAGCACTACCCCATTTCTTCCAGTAGGTGTACGTAAGAGGCGACTAACGGTGTTGGAAACCCATCACCAGCAACCTTTATTTTATCATATTTTCCCCACTCAACTTTCCAAAAGTGGCTGAGGAGTTTCTAATTCCTTAGCTCTGGTTACCCCTTCTAGGGATTTATAGCCGTGAGTATATGTATGTTATTTATTTCGTTAACAACTTTAAAAGAGAAAGATAAATGCGGCTTTTGAAGAATGGCAAAGGCAACAAATAAAATACAAAAGTGGAATTGATATTTTAATTGCCTAACCTTCACAATTTTGCACTCTTCTGTTTTGGATATGGTAGATAATTACTAAGCTCGAACTCGATTAGGCTTTTAAATAAACTTTAAAGCGCAGAATGCGTATACGTATACATACGAAGACGACGTGATAGCTTAGTGGATAGAACAATGCTTATCGTGCAGACGACTAGTGTTCTAATCCCGGGTCGGGCCTACACCAATTTATCTTTTCTAAAGACATTATGTGTGGTTAATTTATCATGGTTGTTAACGGTGAAGGAAAACATCGTGAACCCACGTGGCTGAGTTAAAAGTAAAAAAAAAATATACGATCACATGAGTACACTGTCCAAGCAAAACGTGGGTACTCTGAATACCAGGTGACAATGTCACGTGATGTTCAGAAGTAAAAGTAACTCTGGCAACCGATGGGGTTGATATTCAGCATGAACGTTTGAGTTTGAGGCTTGAATGCACCTAATAACTATGGATTTTGTTTAAATGATGTTTGTAGTTGTGGCTTAGTATAGCACTACCCCATTTCTACCCGTGGGTGTTGGTAAGGAGCGGCAAAAGGTATTGGGGCTTTTTAAATGATGGGCAATTGTAGACCACAACCTTTATATTAAAATATTTTCCCTACTCATCTACCAAAGTGGCTGCATAAAAAAATAATTCTGAAGTTCTAGCTAACCCTTTTTTGGGAGATATAACCGTGGGTCTATTTATAATTTTAAGACAACTCTTTTGAAACTGAAAAAATATTTAAGTTGAGTCCTTATATCAATAAACTTCATGGGCGTTGGGTGTAAAATTTTATAATAAAATGCCTGATGAATTCTGAATAAATCTAACAGAAAAGAAGTAACAATGAAACGCAAACTTTATTTAAAACCTTGCTATAGCTTTAATTATTATATGATAGATGAATTTTCTAGGTATCACCACAGCTCTAATCGGGATATTTTCAAACATACACCAAAACTATAATCTGACTTATAGAATTTGTGTGTTGATGGGTTTTTTACGGGATCTTCTCTTAAAAATACCAATTCCGGATCTGAAGTAGTGTTAGATGAATCTTAAAATAAATATTTTTGTATCTTTTTCTCCTTAGCCACATAATTATACTGGTTTCTAAATAAAATTTCTTCTATTATTCTGAAGGGAGAGTAGTGCATTTCCTATAAGTAATAGACTTACACACAAGTATAGACTACAGTAAGTTTAATTCGTAGTTTTGCCATGTAGTACCGGCTTAGAAAGTCGCTACCCCTTTCTACCCACGGCACGGGTGTCGTAAGAGGCGTCTAAGGGTATTGGGGCTTTTTATTGGATTTTTGGGCGATGCGGTTGGAGACCCATCACCAAAAACCTTTATTTTTACCATCTTTCCCACATTCAACTTTCAAATGTGGCTGAGGAATTTATAATTTTTTAGCTCTGGTTACCCCTTCTAGGGAAATATAGCCGTGAGTATATGTATGTATGTTTAATTAAATACCTGTAAAGTGTTTGGCTACTTCTGTAAAACTGAGTATTTGCGACTTTCACGATTGCACATTAAAATAACACCTCAGTCCTCCCATACCATGATAACTGAAAAGTTTTCGAAACTCCGGGCTTTATAAAACATGTAATAACAGGCGATTAAAAATCCGAAAGTCAATAGTTGTTTTAATTGTTCTGTGAAACTATTTTTTTTTATCTTTTCGTTTCTACGCAATTAATGTGAGATGTTGGTATGAATTATTTCGCTTATAAGGATATTGCTTCCTAATTACCATTATGTTTTATTTTTATACATAACAAAAATAATTATTACATTTTATACATTTCATTTTGTAGCTTAGACACTAGACAGCTTGGGCAATGTTTGGTATATTATACCTTTATTAATTGATACACAATTACCAAGTTTCGTAAAAATAAATTGAAGTACCACAGATAATCGTATCGCGGTGATCGCTTTAAACAAATATTAGAAACCACCAGGTGGGATTTTTATTGCCAGGTGAAGCAAACAAAAAAAGTGCTTAGGTATTGACGCATGAAAATTCATGAAACATTATTAAGGTGAAATCGTTGTCAAATCAGAAAGCATATAAAAAGAGGTTTCAACTGACCTGCTATAGAAGATGTTGATGCACCAAGCCATGCGTGAGAGTTCTCCAACAATTTGGCCTGAAACAAAAAAGTACAAATGTTAGCAATCTCTAAAACACTTTATTGATTTTTTATTTCTTTTACTATCTATTACGGAACATTCGTCATCTGATTGTGATAGTTGAAACATTTGGTTACGTATATTTTACCTTATACAAAATATATAATAGGAGGTATATATTTATTGACCGTTGTATTGACTTAGGTATTTATTTTTTACTTATTTTATTTGTTTGGAATACTAACAGCTAAATTATACAATAAATGTTTATAAAATCAGTTGTAAACTAAGCTAATAATAAGTATTCGCAAATAAAGTAAATAGAGAAGACTTATTAACTAGGAAATAAATATCTTACAGGGTAACAACAATTATTTTATAAGTAACTGTTGCGCTTGCATTGGGACTAAAAAAAGTCATTTATAAAGATACGCTTTATCTCTGCGGGTTTTGTGCAAAATAGGTCCAGATCTTTGTGTTCCTTTACCAGCTCATTTAACAATGTACTAGTTCTTCAAAAGAACGAATTTCGACGGTAGTTAGTTCTTGCCTGTAAACTCGCCAATGGTTTATTATGTCTAATAGATAATCTAGTGGGTACGTTTATTTTAATATTCTCTAATAAAGATGAGCAGTCTATATTACAATTAATAATATCTATATTACATATGTGACGTCAACTATTTTCCTTCTTATAACTAGAGGTAGGAAATAATACCTTTTAGATCGCGTCTCGTAGCCATGATCGCGTCGCTTACATTTATACTGTAGGTACCTAAGGAACCTTTTTTGGATAGATTCTATTCGGTTAATATGTACACTATATTGTGGGTTCCATTCTACCGAGGCATATTCAAGAATACTACGCACATACGAACAAAATAAGACCTTTATTGGTTTTCAGGTTTTTAAAGCTTTTTTGATTATTTAATCAATATAATGATCATAGGCAATTTTAGTGTCCTGTACAATTCCAAGATCTTTCATTAAATGAGTCTTAGCGCGGGGTTCATGAAATAATCTATAAGTAAAGTTAATAGGTTGCGGCTTCCGGGTAAAAGTAATTATGAAGCATTTAGATATATATAAATCGAGTTTATTCCTCGTGCAATATTGTTCGAATCTCTCCAGATCTCGTTGAAAGAGTTCACAGTCCGTAAAATTCCCGATAGAACTGTAAATTTATGTATCATCAACATATAATAAGAATTTAGAGTGCTCAAAACAGGACCCAATGTCGTTGATAAATATCACGAAAAGCAAAGATTATACGAATGACTCAGGCGTCCAGTATCAAGTGAGCCTCGTGTAGAGTGTGGTGATGGTGATGATAATGATGAAAGAAAACTTGACCGGAAGTAAGAGGTAAACAGGTTACATAGAGATTCACCATTACCCCCTATCATACCATCATATTTCATCATAGACGGTAGCGTGCGTGAAACTTTATTAAGCGACTTCGAGTATGACCAGAAAAAACGAGGATTAATGGGTGACCGAGTCTTCAACATAACATAACATAACATAAACGTTCACGCCGTTTATCCCCGAAGGGGTTGGCAGAGGTACCAATACTTCTGAACTCACATGGCAGCGCCATCTAGTGTCCAGAGAAGGTACCCACGTTTTGCTTAGACAGTGTACTCACGTGATAGGGGGCAGGCCTATCGCCGTTTTGTACGAATACACTGTCACATGACTAAGTACAACTCAGCCATGTGGGTTTCCTCACGATGTTTTCCCTCACCGTTAACAACCATGATAAATTAACCACACATATGACTTTAGAAAAGACAAATTGGTGTAGGCCCGACCCAGGATTGGAACTCACGCCCTTCTGTTTTCGGGCGGGTGTTCTACCCACTGGACTATCATGTCGTTTTCGAGTCTTCAACTTAATTTATATATGCCTGATAACATTCCTGTTCAATTTTCATAGCCTGTTCTCTGAGAAGTGAGTAAGTTCGATAGTCGCCCGACCTTTTATATTTGCCTAGAAATTTTAACTTTTCTTTTAGAATTCTTTTAAGGGTAAAAGGTATACCAAGTAGGAGTATTTGAGGTAGTTTGGATGATTTAATTTTATCTAAGGGAGTTAAAAAACCGTATGGAGTTGGCTAAGGACGAATATGGCTATTGTATCTCTTTCCATTAGTTCAGTTTTGCGGTGTCTTGAAATAGACTAGTTTAAGATTGGTTCCCTATCAAAACAGTTTTTTGGAGATTTAGCATTCGGTTAGGGCCGTAGGAATTAAAGCCGTAAGAAAAACTTTTTAGAGAGTAGAAAGATCTAATGCTTTATACTGTGATAAAAATAATGTTTTATTTTTTTGCATTCTATAAATTGTTACACAACTGATTACTAATTGAAACTCTAAAATGAGAATTGCTATGACGTGTTTTTGAATACACCAATAAAAACTAAAGCGTGGAATGAACCCGCCATAAGTTAAAAAATGTACAGAGAACAGAATTAGCCTCTTTTTATTTGTTCGTCATAGTCATAACACATATTCGTTTTGACTCTGCACAGAGAGTAATTTCAGACTGAAATGGTGGTTGACAAAGGTCAAATCAACTTCAGCTTTCTGCATTTATACCTCCGAAATGTATAATTACTCGTACATTTGTAATAACCATCCCCATACACAACTTTGAGTAGATTTAAAAAAAATAAGATGTATGTATGTATGACAGCAATTATTATTGTGTCAGCTGTCTAGCCCGTGGGTGTAAGATTACTCTTTAGTTTTTTGGATATTGGTGGTCGATTTGGGTAGAAATTCATTTAATTTCCTAAATTTCGAAATATTTGAATATGGTAGCTATCTGCTTATGCCTTTGACTATCAGCCATATAATAATCGTTCGTTGTTGTAGGTAGCTTGTTAGATAGGTTCGAATCTCGTACTTTTCAGTGGAGTTATGATGTTATAATAATTTTTAACAGGAAGATTTTCTCAACCTGAATGTGTTCTATTGCCTTCCGACGATACTGTCAAATCAAACACATTCATTTAATAATTATATTATTAAAAAACAATGCACGTTGTATTTCTACGTGTAATTGTTGCAGGTGAGAACCCGTGTGAAGTTTTCAATTAAAAATCCGAGAGTTAAACGTGCATGTAAAAGACAGAGGCCATTAAACGGCAGTTTGAGACGCACAGTCGCGGCTATCTACAAATAACACAATGTGTACAGTTTTGTAAGCGAAGGCGAGTAAAGCGAAGTGTGCAAGACACATCTCGTGTATAGGCGCAAGTGTAACGCAGCTCCGGGTATTGTCGGAGCAACGCGCGGCTCCTCACATGACTAATACTCATATGTTTACTGCCTGCGCACGTGCCACCCTAAGTATCGACTGGACTGCTCGAATATATTGTTTGTTTATTCGAATTAAACACTAAAATCCAATCCAATAACAAAGAATTAAAGATCCAGAAATAAAATTTATAGCCCAAGTACGATAAAATAGATTTATGAACATGCCATACTGCTCCTCGGTCACAATCGACAATAATGATTGTAAAACATTACCAATTTACCAATCTATACTACTTTAACATATGCAGCTAGCATCCTATTTTAAATACGGAGTCCAAGATATGCACAGTAGTGTTAATGAATATTCTTTACTTTGTGTTTTATTATTTTAAAACATTAAGCATATTTTAACAGTCGCAAAGTATCAATATGAAGCGGAAAAAGACGTAGTTGCGAATTGAGCACCTCTTCTTCTTGAAGTTACATCGAAATAAAACTAAATCAACTAAGGAATTGAAAAGGTGAAACTTTGAATTTATTCCGTGATTTTTTCTGAACTTCGGTTGACGTTTATTTGCGTGCGAAAACTACTTACAAAGAATCATTCGATTTGTCTTCGGGTTTTGTTCATTTTGCACGTAAACGTTTTCAAGTATTATTTTTATTTATGCAAAATAGGTCCAGATCTTTTAGAGATTTTAAAACATTAAGCATATTTTAACAGTCGCAAAGTATCAATATGAAGCGGAAAAAGACGTAGTTGCGAATTGAGCACCTCTTCTTCTTGAAGTTACATCGAAATAAAACTAAATCAACTAAGGAATTGAAAAGGTGAAACTTTGAATTTATTCCGTGATTTTTTCTGAACTTCGGTTGACGTTTATTTGCGTGCGAAAACTACTTACAAAGAATCATTCGATTTGTCTTCGGGTTTTGTTCATTTTGCACGTAAACGTTTTCAAGTATTATTTTTATTTATGCTTTTGGGTTTGAAACAAAATAATTATTAAATACTAATAAAATGCTTTATCAGTTTTTAATAATTATTAGATATTATTTAAGAAGAAGTTTTAACATATCTGATAAATTTTTCAAAACTCTGAGTCGCAAATCTTTTTGAAAAACTTAGAATCGTTTTTGAGGCTAAAGAACTAATAAATTGTAGTAAAAATGATTACGTACCTATATTTATTATATATGTACCTATATAACCAAGTTTCTGTGAGAGTTATTACTCATGTAAAAATGTTTTATGGATTAAATATAAAAAATGTACGAAGATATTTATTTTGAAAGAGATAATACATATCGATCTTTCGATGCGAACACATTAACAGTCTTGTCAACTATATTCTATGATAATTAAAAAAGGTGTAATATCATAATTAATAACAAAGCTGTGCTTTCTACATTTATTTTCTTTTAAATACGCAACTACATCGGCTAAATCTGCATTCTTGTCAAATTTACTCGCTCCAATGTTCAGTTTTGGCAACTTATCAGAAATATTCGCCTTTCTGGTAAAGCTTCTGATTAAGTTCCCCTTAAGTTACTAATGAAGAAATTATGAATCACTCCCTTCTCATGACTTTGTGATTTGTGATTTTTTCGTGATTGAAAACCATTCGAGAAAGTTTTTTTTTAATCAATTTGATTTAAAAGAATGCGTAGAAATTCATAATGATTAAAGTCAAAAGTTTGTGTTGAAAAATATGTTTTATTTAAATTTTACTTCGGGTTTGGGCGGGGTATTGTTAGTAGGACAATCACCCATAAGTAATTTTGCAACTTACATATTCCGAAGACAAACATAGAATATTTCTAAAACATCCCCCTTTAAGTAATTTTATGTGTCTGATGGTCTCCATATCCTTAATGTATTTCTAGTATTTAAAAACTTACAAAAACAAAATTAATGCTGCGTAATTAATTTGCCTTAAATCAATTTACAATGAAATGCACCATACAACATTGTATAATTGTCTAATTGGAATAACCTATGATACTACTCGCTTTATTTAAAAAAATAATTAAACACCAACCAATATATAGGTTTCTGCTACTATATAACTAGTACAAGTAATACCAACTGTAAACGAACACGGTGGAAGTAAATCAAACAAGTCTAATATTCACGGAGGATGTTTTCGAGAGATTACGAAGGCATCCGAGGTCGAGCTCCCGAATGCAAACCGCACTCATTATTATCTTATTCCGCATCCACAATCAACCTACCGTATACGATCGTAGGAGCCCTTTAATCGAAACTTTCCTACCGCTTATAAAAGGCATAATAAAGTCGATCGCGAGTTGCAATTATGAGGAATGCGTGCGGGTAATGTGTTGTCAGCTGGATAGAGGGAAATGCGCACTGCTCATACAAACAACCTTATGAAATCTTCTGCTCTATCGGTCGTGTAACCACCCGTAACATAGATATGTCAGTTACTTCTATTGCACTGCTCTGCGTACTCATTCAACAATTTAGCACCTGAATAATCGCGTGGTAATATAAAGTCCACAAAATGTTACAGTTCTAAATTTATGCAATTGTGCGTGCTAAATAGTCTCTGATAATGGTTACATTTCGTCATATTTTCAAATATGCCATCACACGAATTTGGGAAGCTCTATATTTCAGACATTTTTTTTAAACTAATTTTGTTGCAAATACCCTAATTTTATATTTTTTAACGGCGGTTATTAGTTTTATTAGGTTTTTCCAAAATATTATTAGAAACCACTTGAGATCAAAACAGTTCCAGTATACAGTTAATTACGCCAAATCTGAACAATCATTTAAAGTCTCAATGCCCTTAATCGCCTAGTAAGAAGGTATTCCAAGCCGACAGTACACAGCAATAACAGTTACAAACGCACTTTTAAATAAGACTAATCAATTAAATATAGAAATGAACAATTTCAAAACTTGCCAATTGACAATGTACAACGATGCTGCTACAGCTCTTATGCTTACATTGAGTCGCATGATTGTGTTTTAGTATTCCAAAATCTCATTAAGCAACTCACAATAGAAACTGGAAGCAAGCACGAATATCATCCAATATAGGTTATAGAGGAGAAAAACAGTATTTCAATTCCCTCGTTAGTATTTCCAGCACAATTTCATAGAGAGCCGTGCCTTCCCTCGTCAGTTTGTACACCTGCAGTCTTTGTCAAGCTATGTCAACCTTCAACAATGCGGTCTGTTCAGTTTTGACTACTAATCAACACTACCGACGAACGAGGCCCCTCCCAAAACATCTGAATTCTCACAAATCAACAAATCAAGAAGGGCGCATTCAATGACGAATCTCGCTCTAAACCAAATTAGCCACTGCAATCGTGTTCACGTTCATGCTATTTTAAAGAATAACGCTATTTAGTGTAAATTTCTAAGAAAAGGAAACGGTTCTAGCACGGGAATGACCGTCGTTTTGCAAACCCATACAAATTATTTAGCATTAAAAATATATACTCGTCAAAGTTGGCAGTAAATAATTCAGTCATTCCGGCGTCTCCCTGCTCCGTGGTAATTGGGAGTGTTAGAGGGTTGGGAAGGGGTTGCGGCACTGTGTAGCGGGGGAGGGGAGGGGGTGAAAATTAACATGTTTGTCTTGCTTACATCGTCGCCAGCACCAAAACTACGCCCAAGTCAAATAAATTCCGACTCGTTTTGCATAAGTACGCAAGCACTAATGTTTGAGTTAAACAGTGCTGGGCCGCGCGGAGCGACGCCTTCTCTAACTAATTAATATTTACGTACATCGAATAATTAGAAGGCTCGCGAGTAGTCGCGCCACCGCCGCCGCCGCCCGCCGCGCTACTCGATGACACCCACATTAATTATTATTATGCTCTGAAGTTTCCAAGTGACCTTCCTTCAGAAAGGATACGTCTTCATATTTAAACACCCCCGCGACTTACTTTCAAACTAAATTGTCAGACACAATTTAATATTAATTTGATAAAATACAATACAATCCTCGGCACAATTTATAATAACACCCCCAGTGTTCATCAAAATATCATTGTTTGGTTTGAATTTCGAATGTGCCTCTAGCAAATTATGTTGAAAACGTGTATAATCAACTTTCTATATTTTATAGCTCCTTGCTTATGACGTTTTATTATCCAGCTAACAATTTATAAATATTCCATTTTTATTGTTAAACGTTTCAGCCACTATAATAACAAAGAAATAACTTCTTCACCGTTTGAAACTGATGTTTATTTTAATGTACAGTATTGACTCACATTAAGTAGGGGCTTTTCATTGTACAAGATTGTTTAATAACATATGCATACACAAGTAAATCACAGGTATTTGGAAAATATCACTTGAGAAAACGTTAGGAAGTGGAGGCGCGGTGGCGGCGGCGGCACTAGTGTGCAATTATAAAATATTGCCGGCACCGACATATAAATGTCTGTTTTTAAAAAGTTTTCAGAAGTACACCACGTCAATAATGAATAAACGATTCGTTTGATACTAATTTAAGCATAGAAGATAATTAGTAGTAGCAGTAGCGATCATTTGAATAGACTAACAACAAATAGCCAGTCGCTTATAAGTTGAAGGCCTACATAAGTAATAACTGATGAAGTAACAGCAACCTACTGCGGTATGAATAAACGGTGAGATGTGTACTACTCTTCACAAAGCGTTCAAACGCAGCGGGCGCTCGGAATAAAGTGAATGCTTATTGTTCTTTGGCAACAATAATGCAACATTTTTCCACTTTTCACTGTGGACCGAAGTCATTTGAGTGAAAAGGCGATGGAAAAATAATAACCGCTGACTCGGATACTGCATAAACAATCAAACAGAGAACAAAACAAAGACTAATGCGGAAATGGATAAGGTATAAAAGCGGGGAAGGATGTATAAGGGGCCTAATGCGTTACAGGTGACTGCACGGAATCTACCTCTAATAAATATACCTACTTATATTTTGATATCTTTCAGCAATGCGCTTTGGAGCATCCTTCATCTAAAAGTTATTTTAGTAAACCTTTAAGCAAAAGGAATTTTGCTTTTCAGAAACAGGTAAAATAGGAACAAATTACTTTATAATATAACACGAACCAGTTTATAGCCTACTTTTCTATTTCCAACTCACAAAGACATTACATACATAATTTTTAATTATATCATACTAAGACGAAGCTTTTTGCTGCTTAGCATAAGCACATAAATGATAAATTAGATGTTCAGCTGATTCATAGATTTAAAAAGAAGTTGACCGAATATAAGTGTCCATATCCCGAATCTAAGTACAAATAAAATTTTATTCAATTTAGTTTTCTTGCAGTGATAAATAAATAGCCGTCAAAATATTGAAAGTGAATTCGGCCGAAAACAAACTGACGTTTAGCTTTCATCTGCCATCCACGATGTTACGAAATGTTAATGTAAATAAATAATGCGATTGAAGTCGTCCGTCGGTTGCAAGTTTTTTGTATTAAAAACAGTGTTTGTAGTGTAATGTGCAACTTCAAAGAATAGTTGACACGCCGCCGTGGATCATAGCACATATAACGACGCGAGGGGTACCGGGGCGCGGTGCGGGGGTGCGGGCGGGCGGGCGCACCGCAGCACACGGAGGCGGACTGGGCCACCGCTAGTAATGAATCAAATTGAATGATAACGCAATTACAAATCATTTCTTAGACGAACTCAAGAAATTTTCCGCCTCTGCAATGTTTATAATTAATTAACAACATTAGCAACACACGTTATAGGTACCGTTCATTCAATACCATATTGTTTAGTTTTAATTAGCCTATTTTCTAAATGCCCCTCGGCTATTTTGATTATTGATTAGAAACCGAAACTGTATCACGCAGAGCAGCAACTTTTAATTGGAATAAGCAAAACGAATTAAAGCACTCGTTAATAAAAAAATAAACATGAATTTGTCCGAAGTTGAGTTCGATACAAAATGTGGTGCTGCAGCTGTCAAGACAACGCGGGGCGGCTCGAAAGCTCATTTTAAAACCTTAATGGTCATTAAAAACGAAAAAGAGGTAAATCAGGCAAAGGAAAAGAGAACAAATGCGTAGTTCAGCAGCAACTAATTAAAAATAAAGAAAAATACTTAGAGAGCATCACTTTGGCGGCCGGAAAACTCGGTCTGAATTAAAAACTCCTTGTTTTTCATGAACTTTCACTTTGTGCCTAATGAGGGCTGAGTACAATCGTATGTAGCGACGCGCGAGTGTTGCGCTACTACGCCTCGCCTCGCCTGCTGCAGTAGCTGTGCGCCCTTAAACGACTTGCTGACGAATTTGATGTCTCCATTAACAAAATGACAAAGTTTTCCTGCAAACATTTACCAAGCACGTGCCAAATGGGTAACGACTGAATTCATCCGCTCGGGCTATTGAAATTGAAGCGCAACTCTTAATTAACAATTTTAGGTGTTTTCTCTTATGCGAAATGTATTATGCACAGACGTTGTGAAGCTAATAAATTAAGTAATATTAGCGTGAACGATGCTTTTTTCTACAAACTGTTCGAACTATGTGGGCAATTTGGGCAATTTGAATAAACTATAATTAAGTAAGCTATAAAGTATAAATAGTATTTTAATCTAACGAAGCGTTCTGTGCTATATATAATACGACATGACAAGATGTCACATTTTGTGTAGTGTTGATATTATACATTTACTAGGATTACTATTTCGATTCAGCATTATAAAACGGTTATTTTAAAATATTTATTATAAACCATTGAAAGACTAAATATATATAAAGACTGAATAATAATATTTTCTTACTTGAAAAGTTAAAGATTAGGAAAATAAAAATGTTGTGTGGATGCCGTAATTACGTTAAGGGCCTCCCTCGAAAATTTCACTGATTTTGGTAGTTTTCAAACTCAATGAAACCTGCTCAATGAAACAATCAAACTCTAAATAAAATATATGTTCAAGTTCAATATCTTTTCTTTAATAATGACGGTTCTCATTCGTTTTCAATAATAATCGACTAAGAAAAAAAATAATTTGTGGGGGGCTTTTTTATCGTAAAGTCTGATATTGCTGTCAGAATACTGCATATATGTTATCGATTACGTAATATTTGCGTAGACAACTGAGTAGTCTATCATCTGTATGAATAATTTTTAGTCTTTTCATCCTAATTATGGAGTTATAAAGCAAAAACCCTAAATTTCAATGTCAATCTGGAGCGGGTCCCTGTGCGGAGAACGGGGCGGCAGATGGCTGTTAGCCTTCATGCGCAGAGCTTGTGTCGAATTTTTCTGTAATAGAGCTGCTTGCCGCTTCCCGCGCTTTTTAGATAATTTATTTTGGTTGTGCGCAACATAGTCGCTTGTTTTGCTTTACATTATAAGTTTGATAACAATCGTAATATTATCGTTAATTTCACCCTGTTTAGATAGTACGAAATGGTCCAACGCATTAGGGGCCATGGGCTGTTGATGTGGGCGTGAGTTCAAATCTTCTATCCGGGACATGCTTTTTGTTTATTTCTTTCGTAAAATTATTTTGTTTCGGTTATGATGATAAATGCATGATTAAAAATACTGCGCAAAATTCTGTTTTGTGAATACGCTCGTTTTATCCTAACGTTCTGTAAATCCAGCTGAAACAATTATTATCTTTTTGCTTTAAATTTATGTGATGTTTTTACATATATTTTTAGTAAGATTAAAAATATTGTTTACCTTATAATAACGTCGGAAAATTAAATAAAGGAAACAAACATGTGCAGAAAATCGAAAATTTCCAATTAAACAAAAAAATTTTGAACAACATACATACTCACGGCTATAAATCCCTAAAAGGGAAAAAATATTAAAAAAAGGTTCGCTAAACAGAGGGCTCAGATAATGAATGCAAAATTGTAAGTACAAATTTTTCTACCAATAAAACACTTTAGGCATATTTTATATATTGCACGGAACATAGTCGAAAAGTTTTGCCATATATTATATTGTTCGTTCGCAATCCTAATATAATCGTCAATTTCGACTCTTAGCTCTAAGATCGAAGTGGTGTAACGCGTTAAACGTATCACGCTCAGTGATGAAGGTACAGAGTTCGATCCTCAACCTTGCGACAGTATTTTAGTTTGTTTTTTATTCGTAAAATAAGTATTCTTTTATTTTCTCCTTCGGATCACGATGAATGCATTATTAAAAATACCTGCTGCTATTTATTCTGTTTTGTAAATATGCTTGTTACGTTTTACCCTATAGCTATGTTCCGTGAATAATCTTACCTTCTAACTTTTCTTTCAAATCTGGGTGTTTTTTTTTATTTATATGATGTGTATTACACTTCTCCACTTTAGTCATATTTCTACTTTTTAAGAAAAAATATATAATTATCTTAATATATGTATTCGAACCGTTCTTCGATCAATTATTTTGATCCATTGTATTTCATTCATGTGCTATTAATTCTGATTTAGGCTCCAAAAACGTATTGCTTTACAAGGGGATGAGAAATATGCAATATATCAGGAACCTCAATAATCTCGCCAAGTTCAATTAACAGAGTAAGTAAAATAGACCAGGAGCTGATATTTATAAATGTTTAGTCTTTCATTGAACTTTGTATTTTGTAATAAATTGTAAAAAAGTTATCATACCCAATTGAGCCTATACTTATATATTATGAATTAATTTCAGTTCAACTGAGATGATGGAAGAAAGTGTATTTTCGTCCCACAATACCGACAGGGAGAAATCATTGGAGAACACGGCTACTGTATATAATGCACCTGAACTAGGCTCATCAACTGTGATAATAGTGCTCTTAAACGCACCTTTACTTTTGTATTTAAAAAAAACGTAAAAGTATATTAATTTAAAGATTAACAGCACCATCACCATGCCATGCTTTTTCAACACAGTAAAACGAACGATGCATGTGCTCGAATATATTAAAGATTAGCACTGATATTAACAGACTGTTAATTTAACAATAAATAACCCTTTTAAGTCCGGTATATTCCGAACTTCTGTCTCTTTTATTATTTAAGTTATTTAGTCGCGGTGGATAAGTTATTTAATATAGCTATCTTGCACAATTTGGCGTAAAAACTATTTTATATGAGTTGAAGTATATTTTCAGCCGTAAAATTTCGGGAAATGTGAATTTAGATAATCAAGAAAACTTTTGAACAAACCTCTAATTAATTAAATGAACAAGTACAAAAGACGCACATTTATAGCCTCCTTCAAACAAGAAACTACAAACAGGTATTCATGAATCTGTGCCTACAAATACCTAGTTATAACTTAGTTTTTAATATTGAAAAGAACCTTAAGAATTGCCTTTTGCTTTCTGCACCATCTCAATAAAATGATAATTTTTATGAAAATTATTTGGGTTTTATAATTTACTTATGTTGAATCAGTAGTAAGTATTCATGAAAAAAATGCCTACTCCTGTTCTATAATTTGAGTCGATTTTTTGTTCAAGTGTGGATTTTGACGTCGAGATATTATTATTATATATTTACACGTTACTTCATTTCTACTGCCATCCACGTACACTTTGTTGTGTCGGTTAAGAATAACATAAACCCCTTTTACTATGTCACGTGAAACGTATCATCACGACACCAACATTCTTCTCGACATGTTCCCCTGCTATATTCCAAAGGTATCAAGAAATAAGTTTTGTGGAAATAAAGTTATTGTACTGTTGAAGTATTTGTTTTATTTTTATAACAATATTCACTTAGCGAAACATAATTAACACATATATCAATACGCCGCGCCGATCGTACAACGTAGTACGAGACTGTTTTGGTAGATGGCGCTATATCTACATCTATATCGCTATAATCTATAGTTATCATAGTTGCTAATAGATGGCTTGTTTTACGAGTTCTATTAAAGGTGAGGAAACGGCAGGGGGAAGCCCAAATGCCGTTTCAAGGTTCTCACTTTTTCGTGGGACGCCCTTAATAAGAGGTAAACTCTACTAAAACAAAGACGTATTTGGCGTTGCATTTCCGTCTAATAATCTGCTAGATATTAACGAAGCACAGCATGTATAATGTAATTATTTCATAGCTTTACACAGAAAATTACTCAATCAAGATGAGTTAAAGGCGACGATTAAAGACGTGGAGCGAGTGATGAGCAGTGAGGAACTCCGCGGCAGTGTTGCCGGATAATCGATTGGTATCGATTATTAATCGATTATGCAAATGAGGCCCAAATAATCTAATAATCGATAGTAATATCGATACTATCGATTATATCGATACTATCGATTATTAGATTATAATCGAAGAACGATATAATCGATTATGATCGATTAATCGATTATAATTGAAAATAATCGATAATAATCGATATAATCGATTAATCGACTAATCGATTATAATCTAATAATCGATTAATCGATTATATCGTCATTAGATTATAATCGATTAGTCGATTAATCGATTATAATTGTCAATTTTTCACACTGATATAAATACAATATATATAAAATACAATACATAAACTGTATATAAAATATTATATAATATATAAATATAATCTTTACTATCGATTATTATGTAAAAACATTTATTTTACCATTTTTTCCCCACTCAATCACCAAAAGTGGCTATGAAATTTATAATTCCTTGGCTCTGGCTACCCCTTCTAAGAAATTATAGCTGTGAGTATATATATGTATCGATCAATCTACGATAAAATCATTTATATTTTTATTTATTCTATTTTTATCACAGTGTGTAAAATTTTTAATTATAATCGATTAATCGACTAATCGATTATAATCTAATGACGATATAATCGATTAATCGATTATTAGATTATAATCGATTAGTCGATTAATCGATTATATCGATTATTATCGATTATTTTCAATATAATCGATTAATCGATCATAATCGATTATATCGTTCTTCGATTATAATCTAATAATCGATAGTATCGATATAATCGATAGTATCGATATTACTATCGATTATTAGATTATTTTGGGTGAGCATAATCGATTAATCTATAATCGATTATCCGGCAACACTACTCCGCGGCGTGGTGCGTATCAATGAAGAATTGCTTTGTGACGTACAGGGTTGCCAGATGGCATTTTTTTTTTCTCGTACCAGGGTTGCTAAATATCTCGTAATTTCAACACATAATCTCGTAAAAGCATAAATTTAAAGAAACTCAAATAAAATTAATGAGTTTATGCTATTTACTGTACTGTGTAACTTGTGTAGTCATATTCTTTGCACTTGGGGCTGTTAAATTCAAACAAAACAATTAAAAATCATATTTTTTATTAATTATATTCGACATCAGGGATGTTAATAAAATCATCTTTATTTTTAGAGTATAGCTTTTCAGCTGTCATTCTGGCGTACATTTCTTTTGATGGATTTGATTAATCCCCGTTCAATATAGCTCTTATTAAGAGAGACACACAAATATAGCAAAACATTAGTGTAATAAGGACAACAACAAAAGAATATTACGAACGGGAATTCCCCACTCAAAGTTGTCAAGTTTCATTTAGTGATGGGGTAGTGCATTTAGTGATGCGCCGAGTCGATCGTTTTGTGTTGGATGGTTAATGATAAGAAAAAGTAAATAAATTTGCAATTTACTACTACTACTAACTCAACGAACTTTTTGGCTGATATAGGTATGCGAAAGAAGTCGTCATTGTTAAAATCTCGTAAAAAAGTGTACGAGATTTTTGTTAATCTTGAATCTCGTACAGACCCTCTAAATCTCGTAATGGTACGAGATTTCTCGTACGTCTGGCAACCCTGGTGACGTAGCGAGCGCGGGAGGCGGCGCGGCGGCGGCGGCGGTGGCGCCTCGTGGTTTGTGCTAAACTGGCAATAGACCCGCTGGCGTCGTGTCTCGTGAATCTCGCCTCATAATAATGGGTGTTGTTTACATTTGTCGCCCTATTTCCTTTGAAAGCGCATGTGGGCCCGAGGAAATGTAAAATAAACACAACTTTCTAGTGGAGTTTAATTAAATTAATCAGTCGGTTGATTAGTCGATGGTACGTCGGTGTCGGCGTAAACAAAAGCATCCCGGCGGCGGCGTCACTCACTCGACTTCTTTGATCTCCGCGTGAAGAAGGGCGGGCGGGCGGCGCGGCGAGACTCGCTTGTTCTTCACTTCTTTCTAGGTTCTGTTTTTTGTAAGGAACTACGAGTATATGTTCCTACGATGGTATCGACTTGGCTAATTACAACTTTCACGGCTTGTAAAAATCGTGTAGAACGTGGTGTATCTGGTAGAAAATATTTTTCTGACAGAAGGTCAGAGTCCGTAGACAGCGGACAATCTAAAGATGCGCTTTTTAACATTAAGTATGTGTGTGGTAAGACATATGCGTGGATAGCAGAAGTGGTGTTAATGGAGTAAGCAATACAGTTTAGTAGGAAAGAACAAAACGTAAAAAGTTGGTCGTGTAAAGATAAATGTTAAACAATATTTATTATTAGCGAGCAGACCGACACAGATGGGCTCAAATGGCGCCCATTGTCGACGCGAGGCGCCGTCTCAGGTTCTTCCCGACCCGACACGCGTGGACTCATTTATATTCTGTGCCTCGCCAATTTAAGTATTAAGCCTATATTGAATGATTGTGACAATTGTTGAAGATAATGGTAAAGCCGAGTTAGCATACAAGCATTATCATTGAAAATATCCTCTTAGCCGACCACAATAACTCCCGTAAAAAGTACAATACTATACCTACGTACGAAAAATCTACATGAAGTTTTGCAAGTTGCGGTAACGCGTTAGAAGGAGCGAGTTTTGAAGAACAATAGTTGAGTGAGCAACTGAACTCAATCTATTTCTTCATTTTAAATGTTATACATAGGCTTTTATCTATGAGTAATTATTATTTTATGTATAGTAGAGTGAAAGTTTTGTGAAATTTTCCACTATTTCATTTAATGATTATATGTTTCTTAAATGGTTTGTCATATCATGTTATTAATTTATTATAATCCCATCAGATATAAAAATAGTTTCTTAATAGTTTACTAAAATAACACTTTTTTTAACAACGTAGTATCGATTGTTGCAAATGCGCTACACTAGAATACACCACACGACTCAGTCTGAAACTAAAATAATATGATCCCATTATAAAGTTTTTCGTTTCTCGATTTTTTAATTATGTCAAATGAGAAGTATTGAACTCTAATAATAATCGTAATTGATTTCGTAATGAAGGTGCAGTTAATGCTACTGTTTCAATCCAGTGGCTATATATGCGAAATTCCTTGAGCAGGGGCCGGCATAAATGACGCATTGTTCCGATATTAAGTTTATTTATAACTCGTATAATGCAAACACCCCTAGCTCATTCGCTCAATATACCTTCGGGTCAATGCACTTATAACAACCTATAATCTAATTCTCGGTGCCAATTTCGTTCTCAGTTTCATATAGCTCCATTTGACGACATACTTTGGTAGCAATTATTTTATTTCATATACTATTAATTAATGAGAGTATCGTTAGTACAACTATTACATTATAATTCTTATAGCTTTCATTTATTTCAAGTCAACACGACTTTTCGTATTATTTGAATTATGAAAATTAAAAAAAAAAACAATCGTGATAGCCCAGTGGGTAGAACACTCGGTTATCGTGCAAACGACTTGTGTTCAAATCCTGGGTTGGGCCTACACCAATTTGTCTTTTCTAAAGACATATGTGTGGTTAATTTATCAGAGTTGTTAAAGGTGAGGGAAAACATCGTGAGGAAACCCACATGGCTGAGTTGTACTTAGTCATGTGACAGTGTATTCGTACAAAACGGCGATAGGCCTGCCCCCTATCACGTGAGTACACTGTCCATGCAAAACGTGGGTACTCTGAACACCAGGTGACAAAGTCACGTGATGTTCAGAAGTATTAGTACCTCTGCCAACCCCTTCGGGGATATTCGGCGTGAACGTTTATGTTATGTTATGTTATTAAAAAAACGGAGCGTATTTTTTCTGAGACACTCAGAGGTGCGAGTCTTTTTTGAAGTGTCGACCTTTGACGAAGAATAGAGGAATCTATTGTCGTGCCACAACAAGAACATTGTCTGTGGGGTCATGTTGGAGTCAGACAACTATTTTCATCCCATTGTCAATGTTTTTTGCAAAGATTTCTTTCTTTCATTTCTAATCAGTAAAAGCATTTCCGGGTCAAAAGACTTAGGTTAGATAACGGAAAATGATTTTTCAGTTTACAAAGTAGTGATGAATGGAAAGGTACTCAAATATTAACATATTCATATGGCAAATAATAGAATAGAAGCACTTTATCACACATCACAAAAGAAATATTTGCACAAAAGCAAAAGTACAATTGGCAGTTCTATCGCTAAACGCGATCTCTTCCAGACTACATATTTCAATAATAAGGCCAATCTTACGTAAAACCTTGTCTATCTTATACATATATAGAGATAGACAAATGTTCAGCTCATCATTTATGGTATTCTTAAAACTTTGTCAGGGACATACATATGCACTAAAGGTATATTTGAGTTTTAACCAATGATTATTGCGTATATTAAGTATAGCATGTAGCCAAGCGTAAAATTGCTACAAACGTAGCGTAAATTGCAACAAAATCATTATTTTTAAGTATTCCCTGTCTTTCGCTCACCCTTTGGAGACATTTGTAATGATTTATAAGTATATTCAACATTTCAGTGTGGCTAAAGAAGAAATCGATAAAAAGTTTTTTCTCAAAATTTCATGCATAGCTAATAAAACTTTGTTACATACCGAATTTATTAAGTTGCGTGCAATCATAAAATCATATACTCACGCATATACATATCATTGGGTAGGGTAGTGTCAATCACCACTTTGTACGATCCTTGCAAACTTTAATCTAAATTCATCATTTTACCCATTTATTGATCGCCTTTCCGACGCCTGCTTTCTAATAATTAACTTGTAATCATAACATATACATTTTGTTAAAATTGACAGAATCACATAGCGCAGGACAAGAGTTTCAGTCCATGGCAAAGTTATTTTTCAATTCACTATTTTACCTGTCTTTACTTCTTTGATTGGTTTAACCATTTTAATAAGTTGGAAACTTTGGCTACAAATTGTGAAATCATAGCTTTTAGTATGAAAGAGCAAAAAACTGTAGCTTAGAATAGCACTACTCTATTTATTGCCCTGGTGTTTCTAGGAAGTGACTTAGGGTATTTCGGCATTTTAAGTGATTTATGGGATATATTGGGTCAGTTATCTATCACCAACAACCTTTATTTTATGGTAATTTTCCCCACTCAGCTCGCTTAATCGCTAATTTCTTATTTCTTACTTATTTTTTACATATCAAAGATCTCATTCCTTTTATTTGTGCTATATGGTAACTATACGATTTAAGAAAACCGTTTCCTGTTTGTAATATATAAAATAAACTATTAATACTTCTTTTATTATATTATTCATATTAACTAATATACATATAACTATTAGGCCAACTCACCTACGCTAAACAACATTTTCAAAACGCCATTAGCATACAATTTCTGATAAAAATAAATGCAAATACGCAAGTATTTCTCATGAAACAAACAGGTACAAGAAACACCGTTCAATAACATTTCGCCTCACAATCAAACTAATTTACATCGAGTTGCTTTCACCAAACGCCCGGTTTCCTAATAGTTCACATTATTCACATTTCCAGCGCTATATTTTCAATGCAACACTCTTTGAATACATTAGCTTAACAACGTAATGAGTGACAGATAAAATTTTACACGAACTGGAACAAAAACCAGGTATTTCCTGTGATATCGATAGAGAACCAACTTGGAGATAGGTATTCGTCTATTTTACATTAACTATTTCTATAAATTGTACTTGGTATTTTAAATTGTCTACAAGGAAGTAATAAAAGAATGAGTTTAAATTGTCACTCATAATTATTACACTTATATGTTTTAAAAATATGTTCTGAGTGTTTTTCATCGTGAAATTAACTGGGGCTCGTATAACCTTTGTAATAATCTTAGTTAAAGTTTTCTTGTTTTGCGATATGCTCACTACAGTTTGTTATAATCACCGCTCTATTTGTATAAATCAACTCTTAATGAGCGGTAATTGCATCTAGCCAATATATTTGTGAAATCATTAAGATGCGTGTTTATACGCTTCTTATGAAATGATTTTTTCAATGTCTGATCAAACTCTCCGTTTCATAAGTGCAAATGAGGCAAGCGGAATAAATGAAATCTACTTTGCCCATATTAATTATTATATAATTGGGTTGGCATCGATTACTCTGTTCATATTTACTAGTAGAGAAGTTGTGGGCCATCACTACGTTAGTATAACTAATTTTGAGTTAAATAGTAGTTTATTAGAAATATAGTCCCATAATCACAACAGCCAGAAGATCAATCACGATATCAAATATGCCATTACTTAATTTCCAATATATTGTATAGTATACTTGGTCAAAAAAGCTGTTATACAAAGACTGAGGTCGCGTGTACGTGATCAAAATAGTAGTGCGCCAAACTCGGTGGCCAGAGGTTGTAAACAATTTCAAACCAATAAATGCTACTAAACAATGAATGGGTTGATCACGAAAAAATCATCGACAAGACAATCGTGAGGCGAAGGTTCACGAACAAATCCAGTAGTCGTGTTGGTCCCGGCAGTCGGCCTGAAGGGGTACTTGGCAGTTTTATATGTTTGTCAGCTCGGCTCGTGATCGAGTAGCAACCATGAGTAGGAATTTTACGACGCCAGTCGCTGGATGCGAAAACGATCTGAGACTTCCGAACATCATTAACAATCGTGCTCGTTACGTGTCGCTTGACTCGATTACATTTATTATTATTAAATCAGCGATCGTTTTATACTCGCCCATGGTGGCCTTTTGATGCGCGGCGGTAGAGACCAACTGTACAACTTTTATGTAGAACCAAGAAAGACATGGTTTAATTACGGAATCGGAGAACCATTCACCATACTTACGAACATTTAATTTTACCATTGAAGTTTTAAAAAGTCTTTTTATGACACAAGTTTACATACATATCTATGTATTGCGTATCTTACAAAAACACAACTCCCGTTAATCTACTAAGCGGTATTGCAATATGTAAATGCATCAGTATCGGTTTCTTTCAACATATCTTTCTTATGTTAATTCGACAGTTGTTTGTATCCTAAAACTTATAAAATGTATAACAGTATAAATGATATGATAATGTTCCATTGTTATTCATTGAAATTATTATGTGTATATTTACCATTGTTTGAGGCGGACCATATTTCATGCGTTTAATGTTGCACGGTGTAATCTATTGACGGAGTGAAATACCATTTTATTACCACAGTGTTTGTACATTTTATCAAAAATTATCAAAACTTATCACAGAGTATTCCGGTGTAGTATTTAGTTTATAATTAAATTAACACTTAATTCTATTGCATGTAATTTCATACTTTATTGTTCCCGCTTATTAGGATTATAAGCGTTTTGTATACGTCTAGGGAAATTTACTTTGCTCTAGTTTTGATGTAAACAATCTATAAAACCTTCGTTACTATGATTTATGCATTACGTTGTAATCAATAGTTGAAGTGTTTTATATCCTTTAAATTTGCCATGTGATTGTGGTATCAAAAAATGGCAATAGTATTTTATAAATACCTATATATAAAAGAACAAGATACCATATTTACATATTAATTATTATTTGTGAATATCGTCCGCCAAACGAAGAAAATCCAATAAGTATAAAGTTAAAGAATTAGTATAAATTCTTTCAAACATATAATTATATTGTGCTCCTGAATTTTGTTTACACCTGCATTTTAGGCCACAACCGTAATTAGTTTAACTTTCACAATATCAAAAGTTTTATATTTAAGTATCCGAGGATTTTTTTCTAATATTCCTGCTTTTTATTAGACGTGGGGAAATGTCAAAGCATCCACATCTTCTTTAACGCAGTTACTGAATTCGCCGACTCGCTTTTAGCAGAAATATCGTATTCACCAAGTTTCGTTCGAAATTTTAGAACCGCATTTCATTACTTTATTTCTCTTTAAATTCTGATATTGACGTGAGCTTTAAATTATTGCGATATACATGCAAAAAAACCTAGGATTGAAGATTTATAAAGCATGATTGATGTTAATTATTGAAAATTAGTACTTATTGCTGTGAAGTGTCGGATTAGAATAGCACTACCCCATTTCTTCCCAAGAGGCGACTAAGGGGTATCAGGGCTTTGGGATTTGTGGATAGAGCCCCATTACCAAAGACATTTATTTTGCATCTTTTCCCCACTTAAATTTCAAAAGTGCTTAAGAATTTTCTAATTCTAAAGGTCTGGCTACGGCTTTTAGAGATTTACAGCCGTGAAAATATGTATGGAAATTCACTCAACTATTAGTTGTTACTTTGCTATCTATTGAACCCAAGTTTTTTTAAACTTTCCCACCTAAGTATGGGTGTTAATAATAAATCTTAACCAATAACTTAAAGCTATAAAAATATTAATTTATATAAATGAATCTCCAAAGATTTGCCAATCGATATTCTCTGCCTACCCCAATGGGGGCTAGGTATGTGATATGTACTTTGTAAATGAATAAGAACCGGAAAAATGATTCATAATGCTTTCTTCAGTACAATGTATGTCTTTTAACAAAAGGATGTATACAGGTCAGATCGGTTTCGATAGCGTCTCCCACAACTGAATATATAATCAGCGTCATTATTACCAGAACACTAGGTATTATACCCATTGAGTGATCGGCGGGCGCTGATAACGTTATATTTATATCTATACAGTTATTGTCGTACGCAGACAGTAAAAGTGATTTTATTTCAAACTTGCGTTCTCAGTAGAATAAACTGGCATCGACAAATATTGGTAAATCATTAAGCTGGAAGAAAGATAGAATAAAATAACCATATTCCAATTAATTGTTAGTGCAAATTTTAGCCGACTCATACTTTTAATTTTGCCAAGTTTCAAGTAAGTTTCGTAATTAATGAGTAATCATAACCAAACTTTTTTCTTTTTTTTTTAGTTGGATTTTTATAAAACTCCGCAAAGTTCAAAACATTAGCGAAATAACACACAAGGCTAGCATAGTAGAATGTCATTGGCTTACACCCAACCAGGATTTGAGCAAAGGAGTCAAGTTTCCACGCTGAGCTCCGCGAAGTAATAAATTAATCGATGAACGATCGCAATGGCGCAGCGCGGCCGGCCGGGCAGGAACGTGACGAGAAACCACTCAAAACGAACAGAATTTCGGTAATAAATTAATACGCACGCGTACTCTTACCGGTAACCGGAGAGCACGTCATACTCCCGCGCAGAAACAAAAAGGAAACGTAAGTGAAACATATTGGATTACAGCAAACGATAAATAAAGATACAAAAATAATGTTTTATATGTAAATATGGGGTATTGTTATAGTAACAAGTCTTGCTAAATCACAATATGAAGTTGATTTATATCTCTACGGTTCGCTTGCTCCGCTGCCGCCGTGGGAGGCGAGCCGCCGCCGTCGCTCTGCCGCCACGCTATAACCACAGCAATAAAAACCACCGAAACTGCATTGTTTGTATGCGTCAACACTAGGGCTGCGTCTTGAAATACACATCAATTATTAAGGTCTAAAATGAATGAGAGCACTAGGTAGAGCAGATGAGTTTTCGCACTAGTAAAAGCTCTATCTGAACAATGATAGCGACCACGAATAATTCGGCGCCCATCTAATGCCATTACCGAACTAATCAAGTATAGCTCTAGCGAGGAAATGCAGTAATATCCTGACTCGCTCGGGAGAAGCAAACAGATGAAAAAGTATCACCACAGTGTATAGCGACGAGTAAGCCAAATAGATGGAGGATAGCCTCGGTATGTACCACGCCTAATATTCCGTATAGGCTTTTAGACTACTTTTATTAAAGGAACACGAACGTATGAGTAAAACGAATATACGTCATGAGAGTGAGGATATGACAGTTTTGTTTTTCCTGCGAACTTTGATAAATAGTGTTATACGCAACGTGTTCGTTTTGTGTCTCAATCGTAGACCTTTGAAAGGTCCAGATTCGTGTGTCAGTAACGCAAGCTTTAATGTTTATCGCAAGGAAAATATATTATCATTTATGAGTATTATTACCAATATAAATATAAAATTTTAACAAAAATACATTTTATTAATATATTTGCATCTTATATAAAAAGTAGTATGATGATCAAGGTACTTTCTCTTCCACTCTAAGAGTACACAGAAAAATAAATGAAACTGCGTTAATTTTTTGTTCCATTTTCTATATTCACCGCGTGTACGGTGATATTAATATTTGAACTCAATAAATATTTGGTCGAGCTTTTAATGGTTCTGCCCAAAACCACCGTTTGTGATAGGGGAATAACAGAGGTATGTACACACTCGTAACTTGATTTGGGTGCTAGTGTCTGAGTTCAAATTGGTGAAGTCTTATTTGCGACCAAAATATATATAAGATAATTAATGATTAGCAATCTATACTAATATTATAAAGAGGAAAGGTTTGATTTTTTGTTTGTTTGAATTGAATAGGCTCCAAAACTACTGGACGGATTTGAAAAATTCTTTCACTGTTTTGATGCTACACTATTCCCGAGTGACATAGGCTATATTTCATTTTCAAAAAAATTAGGGATCCTTACGTAAACTTCAAAAATGTAACCCAAGGTTTTAAAGAAATACCAAAAAAAAACCTTTTATCGCGTGCGCTGCGAAAACTATTGACAATAGAATAAAATTATGTACTACAATTTTATAGAACACATCATTATCTAAAAAAAATGCCCCGACAGCATGTCTCTAACTATTATAGTTATCTCACAACAAGCGTCATTATATAAAATTGTTTAAAAATTAAATTAAAATCCTGTATTAGAAAAGGCTCTTTATTTGTACCTATCTAATCCTTATAAAAAAACGTATATATTATTTCAGACTACTTCAATACCCTTATATTACTTTTTGAATTATTCGATTCGAACATTCCATTCGAAAGTTAACTCGAATTAAAAAAATAGATAAAACTCCGCTCGATTAGCTATGCATAGTAAGTTGTTGCAGGCGTCACGAAGGGGTACGGGAGGCTGCTTATCAAAGAGTTAAAGCAAAATTTAATTGTAGCGACTATTATCACTGGCCCAGCAGCCGGTCATATACCGAGGATACCGATGATCCCAACTGATCTGCCAATTCCATTTAAACGGCTACAATTTCCGGTTAAAACATCTTTTGCTTTAACAATTAATAAGTCCCAAGGCGAAACCTTCAAATTAGTAGGGATTGACCTGCGAAAGAATTGTTTTACTCACGGTCAACTGTACGTTGGCCTGTCACGGATGTGAGCTCCTGAACATCAATTTATTTTGCTGCCCCAAAATACAACAACGTCAAATATTGTTTACAGGGAAGCTCTAACTCTATAAATTGAATGGCTTTTGATGTAATTACTCATTATGAAAAATAAAAAAAAATAAAAAAATATATCTAAATATAAATACAAATAAAAATATAACATACAAACATACATATACTCACGGCTATAAATCCCTAGAAGGGGTAGCCAGAGCTAAGGAATCAGAAATTCCTCAGCCACTTTTGGAAGTTGTGTGGGGAAAAGATGGTGAAATAAAGGTTGTTGGTGATGGGTCACCAACCGCATCGCCCAAAAATCCCTCAAAAGCCCCAAAACCGTTAGTCGCCTCTTACGTACACCCACCGGAAGAAATGGGGTAGTGCTATTCTAAGCTGACACTACACAGCAAAAAAATATAACATAGCTTAAAACTTAAAAAAAATATATTAAAATAATAATACATGTAATAAAATAAAAAACAAAATGTTAATGATAATTTATGCCCGAGCGAAGCCGGGACGGGCTGCTAGTATCATATAAAAAGAAACTATACCTCTCCTCACACATCATCATAACAAAAAAACGTGCTCACTTAAGTCAACTCTACATTGTCTTACACTATTTTTCTGACAAATTGAGCTTCACTGCTAGTATCATCATCAATTATATCGTTAAAACTAAGAAAGAGCCTTCTTAAAAGACCTCTAAACCGAAATGTAGTCAATAAGATAAGTAGTTACATAAATTATAATAAAATAAAATTCACCATGAAAAATCAAAGCTTATATTTTCTAATATCCATTAAAGTAATGAGTATGTCCCGAAACTAAATCTGTTTTAAAATTTATATACATACAAACATATACTCACGACTATAAATCTCTAAAAGGGGTAGCCAGAGCTTCAGAATACGAAATTCCTCAGCTGATTCTGGAAGTAAAAGGGGGAAAAATTGTAAAACAAAGGTTCTTAGTGATGGGTCTCCAACTGCATCGCCCAAAAATCAATCAAAAAGCCCTTATACCCTAAGTCGGCTCTTACGAACACCCGCGGGTAGAGATGGGGTATTGCTATTCTAAGCGAACACTATCCCTTAAATAAAAGTATACTAATTCAGTAAATACAAATCTAGATAAAATGGCCGGAACAGACAAATAGCGAAATTGCTTGAACGTTCTGGAAATAATCAATAGGGTTCGAATGTTTTAAGTCGAATCGGAAATTAAACCATTTGCCATTTTAAAACGTGTCGCGACTGATTTTGCTTTCAGCGAACTGAAACTAGATAGTTCATTGAATCTATATCTACTATTTACCTGATTTTGCGATTTAAATGTAATTTTGCATAAAAGATAATTGATAGAAAGTTTGTAAGTGGATCTCATCTGCACTCATATTATAGAATTTATGTTTTTAACTTACTGTTTGTTTGTAGGCTATCCATCGGATTTCTGATCTACTCATATATTTTTTTCAGAAGCACAAATCTACACTTGAGTGCTATAAGCTATATCATCCCACTAAATTCCATAAAAGTGAGCAGTGATTGAAGCAACTTTAGATATTTAAAAATAAAGGTTAAGAAAAACTCCTTTTTGCCAATACTAATCATATTGTGTTCGTAAGATCTAGATGTTTGGGCAAAACCGTGATTCTTAAACTAAAGTATTCCTTTATTTAATGAGTCTAGAAAGTAAAAAATATTTATGTAATAAATAGAGGACTCCATTCTCATGATACCCTGTCACTTTTTGTATAACCTAAAATTTATTGGTACTGAATATCCACATCTCTCTCGCATACGAGAGGTAAGTCTGACACAGGAACTCAACTGTAAGTTACGAGAAGATGTTGGGTTTTCAATAACTGCGGCCAACTTACTAATAATGGTTGGGTATTATGTACCTTATAACAGTTTAAGTGTAATTAAATTCAAGAATCTGCTCCATACTAACTTGATACCTCCCTATAATTACCTGGCTGTACTTCAGTTCCAGGAAGAGGAAAATCAATCTGATACGCAGACCATTAGGGTTTCTGACATTGGTAAATATATATTCTCCACGGTAATATATATTGAATTTTGGAAGATGGAACAATGATACAGACTTTATTTTATACATATCAAACTAAATTTATTGTTCAATTTGTTAAACTAAATTTCTGTCAAATTTCACTGCATATATTCACGGAAAACGTCTTTCTGAAACATTATGTCCTCCGTACATTAAGTTACAAATGACTTTAGCTGCGAACATTTTAAAAGTCGATCGAAAGGGTTAAAGAAGGCTAGTCAGCTAGCGTTGAATATTTACTCTAAGTAAAAGCAATGGTACCGCATTGATTATTATTTGCAATCTACTTGTGGTCGAGATAAAGGGTAGTGCAGATATTATCGCCGCGGCAGTCGAACTCCGGCCCGTGCCAGGCGCCGCTTGCAACGCCTCACAGCCACGGCTTCTATCAATAACCGCTTTCAAACATTATCACATATTAACGAATTTGATTTAATTATTTTGTTATACGAGTAGCTGTAATATGGCTGGAATTATGAGCGATGATGAATTGGTGTATGGTGATAAAAGGGCGAAGCAGGTTGCAATGATATCATGATCTAAAATATTGCAAAATATAGATAAATCAGACCCTTTTTTATAAGTCATACTCGTAAGTGCATATACTCATGGCCATAAAACCCAAAAAGGGGTCGCCAGAGCTTTACAGCCACATACTCCTCGGCCATCTTTGGAATTTGAGTTAGGTAAAGATTGTAGAATAAATAAATAAAGAATTATTGGAAATGCGTCTCCGGCTTAAAAATCACTAAAAAAACGCCAATACCCTTAGCAGCCTTTTAAACACACGAAAAAAGAGTTGTGATATAGCAAAGTATTGCAATAAATTATTCGAGACTAAAAACAAACTATAGGCACATATACATAATATTAACTTTATGTTCTTTACTACCCCATAAAATTAAACTGTAAACCGTGCCTTTAACAACAATCAGCACAGAACAAGAGCATTACCTTATAATTTTAGTACTTTAAGTAATACTGATTACTTGTAAACAAAATCACATTTAAAATAGAGGAAACGTAACTACGTATATTCATAAATCGTTGTGGGACTTTGCAGTTATTCAAATATTGTTGCATTCAAATTACTTATGCATGCAAATACTTCTCCTATCATAACAGTGAAACCGATAACTTCCTTAGAATAAAATAAAATAAATCGCCGTGTAGTGCCAGCTTAGAATGTCACTACTCCTTTCTACTTATGGGTGTCGTGAGAGGCGACTACCGTTATGGGCTTATTAAGTGGTTTTTGGGCGATCTGTTGGAGACCCATCACCAACGATAATTTATTTCTGCCATCATCATGTTTCTAGGTCTGGCGCTCTGTCTGGATGCCCCTTACGGGATTTACGGCCGTGAGTTATGTATGTACGTATATAAATAAATAAAACTTGTTAAAAGTACAGATAAGTTCCCTCTGTATCCAAAATATATTGCTCCCGTACTCACTTATTGAGTTTAATAAATATTGATTTATATTGTCAACAGTAAAATTTGTATATCCAGAGATAATAAATTACGTTAACGTTTATATGAAAATTTATTTGTTGTTATAGATTTTATCATCCCGATTTTCATTTGCCCGTACTTCGTATTCGCTCTGATTGAGAGGCAATTTTATTGCGCTAAATATGTATATAATTCTGGATGCAAAAGAATTGTATTCAATTTGTTTTTTTAATTTTCGGCTGTGTAGCTTTTTATAGTATAGTGGTAGTAATAATAAATATAAACTATTGTTGATGACCGTCTTATTAGCCTCATATTTTTAGTCACCTCATTTGCCACTAGCAAAAAGAAATTATAAAGTGGTATTCTGAACCGACACGACATAGCCATACTAGAAAGGAGCACAAATGAAATAAAGCAACATAGTCTTATATGTTTTTGCATACGAGCGATGCCGGTACTGATCAATAAACTATTTATCAAGAAATCTTGCAGGATATGGATTTAGCAAAGAGGCCATTAGTAGAATTAAATTCTTACTAGATAGTATAAAACCCAGTTTTCTCCATTTATCCATTCATATCCAGATAAATACTTTAACTCACAACTATTTTCATACAACAGTTCTAGTAAAGTTTAAAACTTTCGACTGCGGTGGAAATCAACTTTAATATATGACTTCACTAACGTATAAACCATAAGTGCAACTAAGAATGCTATGACATGTTACATTCTAAACCTATCAGATAGTATCTTGGGCCGTGCAATGATGAAATGGAGTGGAATTGATTTTGTTCACTAACCGAAACATTGAGCGGCGCGTAATTGAATTTCACACATATCAGTATTTAGTTACCAAATCTCACCGCTATGCCTGAACTAGCTAAACATGGCGACGCGCTATCTGTACCCACATCGTATGACGCTTGATCGTATAAAGCATTCGGAATATTTTAGTCCATGTCAAATTTATGGCGTTCATTTAAAGATTAGTTTTCGTCATTGAATGATAGTCTTTGATCGCAGAAGTGACAAGTTCGCAATTAAGCAATTATTTTCGCAGCTTATTGTCAACTTGAAATTACACGTCACAGTATAGTGGTGAATTTATGCATAAATTGTTTTATTGTTATGCCTTTTTGAGCTCCTTTTATGTGGTTGAGTCCTAAACTTAAGACGTTTTTTAAATAATATTATAAAGCTGTGTCGGCTTAGATAGCACTACCCCATTTATTCCCGTGGTTGATGTAAGAGGTGATTTTCAGACGACGTGGATCACCTTATTTTATCATCTTTTCCCCACTAAACTTCCTAAAGTTATATGTATGTATGTATTTGTAATATATTACAAATTCTAAAATAAACATTAAACTTACAGCAATTTACTTAATGAGTGAAGTATATCTTAAAGAATAAGTATGCATAGGAAACACTTGTTCATCCCTGGAGAACAAAATATTACTATTTTACAAACATAATACTACTCAAGAGACATAGAATATTTTTTCGAATATCTGGCTATTGAAGTATATTCAAATAGAAAACCAAATGTGCAGTACTTTCAATAAAATTGTTTGAAATAATAAAACCTCCTTTTGCTGTAATAGTAGTTACAGCTATAACACTAACGCAATTAACTGCGTTACCGGACAGCTGTAGTTCGTTGTATTAACACATCACCTCATTAAGTGCCCGTTTTCAAATTTAAACTAGGTGCTGTGATGTGTGTCATTTGTTTAGGGAAATGATTCAAAGAATGCTCGTTAATATTCATATAGAAATCGGAGGAGGGGTGGCGATTAGAAAGGGGGGCGGCAGGGGAGGGGGCGGGCGCGGGCGGGGGAGCTCTCGCTAGCGTCCACTCTAACACGCTCTGCCCGTCTTTTAATGAACTTTATGTCACTGTTCCAATGGGAGCACACTTTTCTTTGCTGCTATCGTGTGTTAGTTTTTGAACAAAGCCTATGTGTGAAGTCGTTCGGAAGGGGTAAACGCGCGCCGGCTCTTTCACCTAGTCTTATTGTCTATGCACTAGCGCTGCACTTTTGCCAAAGCCCGATGCCTTCTAAAAAACAGTTTCATTTCAGCGAAATATAGTGTGTCACTTTCAAAAAACAAATATCGTCGCCTCGTATAGAAAATTTTGCATCAGCAGACTAAAATAGACTCTATTCTGAATGCAAGATTGTACTGACAAAATAAAGATGAAAAGGTGCTGAAAGCTATAACAAGGTCGTTGAGGTAAAAGGAAGAATGAAGGATCGAACAAAGTGGCTAATCAACGTGTGCGGATGGATACATCTAGTTTGGCATGCACCGAGGGGGTGAGGTAGGCTCGTCGAGTTCGGGGGCAGGGGCCATGACAACCCCGAGTTAGATCGATGCATAACGTGGTTATTATTCAGCAAGTAATTAGCCCCCATGCCCGCTCTGCGGTGAGGCTGCATGAAGGCCACCCATAAAGAAAACGTAGCCGATATTAAATTGGAATAGCCAACACGATATAATTTAAAAGGACAATTGTTTACCGTATGCAAGATACGGTTGCATCGACTGTTATGTCAATAAGATCAGGTCACCGTCTAACAACTGTTATAAAGGTAGCGGTTTTGTTCTGAGCATTTTTCTGCATTGTTGTCCACGTTGAATGAGGATTCCCATTACGCGAGCTAGGACAATTTACGTAATATTAGTTTAGCGCAACGTCTCACGACTTCTTCCATTTACAATAGCTAAGGTTCCCGTCAATTTGTCTATTCAGCTAAACATACAAATATACCAGCATAAGTGGTGTTGGAAAATAAAATTAAACTGTGTTAATTCATTTATCAATCTCTGCAACTTGAATTTGCAAGCAGTACCGTCGTCGACGAGGGAGAAATGGCTAGGAAGCTTGTGGTTTTGACTGATTTGGTCCAGATAATGGCATAGAGGCCTCATGTTTCATCAAATCCCAAGCAAGACATTTTCCGTCGGTTCGTCATTCCTCTTTGTACAGCACGCAATCAAGCTGCGCTGGGAGTGGCGGCGCGGCGGCGGCGTGGCGGCGGCGGCGGCGGCGAGGCGTACCAAGCAATTATTCAAAATACATCGGGCAATATTAGATAGCAGGACGGCCGATGCGTTTTGCATTGCGAATCAGACGGACTTTGTGTGAGGAGCAGCCCTGGGGAGCGGTTGTGTTTATGCATCGACGTCACCGGCAGATTGTGGAGTCCAGCTTTGTCCAATTGTCGAGACAAGACCTGTGGGAATCGCCGTCGTTCTCCTCAAATTGATTTTAAAACCGTTCCGTACTCATTAACCTGTGCGCTATCATCGCAGTAATCAATTGAAAAGCTGTGTTTCCGCGAGAAGTACCACTCTCAGGAGTCTATTTCCGTTCTGGGTCCTACAAAAGTGAGACGTTACTAGCGTGCTGCGAAGTACCGATTTATGTTACACGCCGTTTGGTCGTTTTGCAAACACAATACACATTATTTGTATACGCTAAGCATGAAATGTTGCCAAGCAAACTTGTACTATTTGCGTGGAGGTTTAGAAAGCGGCCGAGCGGGCAGGGGTAGCGAAGGGGAGGCACCCGCTGGCCTACTCCCCCTGGCACCTCGGGTTCCATGCGCATACAAGGCACCCTAACTCGGAGGACATCCGAACGGAACAGAACCTCTATCGTTCAATTCAACTGCGTTTACACTTTAAATAATGCACAAAATGACCATTTCCTAACTATAACGTTCAAAATAGATCAATTGGCCAATCATAAATTTTGGGTTTATCCTTAACTTTACGTTTCCATGAGATAAATAGCACATGACACAAGCATTTAAAAGATCTATAAATTTATTAAAACATCATCGCTCGCAGCCCCTGACTTTGCAAGGTCAATGAATAGTACAGAAGTTTTTTCTTCTATAATATATTGAACATTATAAAAATAGTCCATTCTATTAATATGATTGTTGTAATTCCTACGTTCACTCATTTATAGAGCTTTCAGCACAGTTGATTTCGTTCCCGTAACTATTTGACCTCGGTTTGTCTGATGCGGTGGACAAACAAGTTCATGCAAATGACATTTAATGTTTGCATTCAGTTTGAGCAGGACACACTAACGCGCTTCCAATCCCAATAAACGTCGACCAACGTTTCTTAGAACTATATCAAACGCTCAAGATATTCACCGTGAGCTCAAACAAATTGAGCGAGCGGTCATACAACGGACGATGTGTCAGTGTCACGGTGTTCACAAACTAACCGAGCACGATACGAGCACTCAAAGAGCAACCCGGAGCAACGTTTAAGCTTCCCGAACAATACATTACTCTCAATAGTTACAGAACTATGCTTGGAACTTGATTGAATGTCTAAAAATGTAAATGAGCAGTAGGTATAACGAATATTATAATGGGACGTAAGTAATCTGGACTGTATGAGCGAGTGGGTAAGAACAAAGCGGGGAGCGAACATACAAGAAAGAGCTGTAACAGCATCGCAATTACCCCGCCGCGAGATTGTTGAATAAATTTACATTCAGTTGATTGAAATAATAATGAAATTGCTACGGCACACTCAGGAGGAACGTACGCGATATTTAAATTAATATCAAAATCATAATGTAACACAAATCGTGCATGTGGGCTGAGCGCCATTTCTATGATAATAAGCTTGGATTTTTCGCAATCTTTCGTTTGCCGAATGGAAATTAGTGTGTGATTGTATGCATATATGTATGGAGACAATCAAACAAAGGGACTGAACCCAATGCCAGTATCTTCTCAGACAAATTCAAATTTATGTTTATACATATTTAAAATAAAATAAGAATGTCTTGTCGTCACGTCCGTACGCCCGTTGCGCAGAGATGTTTCAGTATAATAAGTATTTAAATGTGCTCCCGCTTTTATTATGTAGATTGACGAGAGTTTTCAGCAATATCTTGGACGGTCGCAGGAGTAAGCTTTATCATAACTAACTCTGCATAATGTCTCCTACATTCTGAATAATAGCTCTGGCTGAATTGCTACATAACCGTCTAGTCGTTTTATTTTATTTAAAATTTCAAACTCAATAAGAAACGAGTGAATGTTTTTGGCATTAATGGCACCCATGTTTGAGAGTTGAATGCAATTGTATAAAATACTTATTGTTTATAGACTTATATTTTATGTGTTTGTCTAGAGAACTATTTTGGTGATATTTTTGTCGATAATTAATATAGTAAATTTTGCTCACCAATTAAACTTACTTCTCATCCACGATCGAAAAAACACGATCCTATCAAAATATGTACTAGCTATTCTAACAGCATATGATTTCAAAGATGAGCCTTTTTATAATTTGAGGTAGGATACAGTAGTGTAGTGTCGGCCTAGAATAACACTACCCCATTTCTGCCGGTGGGTGTACGTAAGAGGCAACTAACGGTGTTGGAGCTTTTAAGGGATTTTTGGGCGATGCGGTTGGAGACCCATCACCAACAACCTTTATTTTGCCATCTTTTCCCCACTCTACTTTCCAAAAGTGGCTGAGGAACTTCTAGTTCCTTAGCTCTGGCTACCCCTTTTTGGGATTTATAGCCGTGAGTATATGTATGTATGTATGTATGTAGGATACACAGACAATTACGACCAAATGGAAGATAGCTGTAGGCTTAGTAATAACTAACACAATCCTGATAATATGAAATCAGAATGGCCCTAAAAATTAATAATAATATATTTTTTTATTCGATTTCATGGAGGTGCAATGTGCCGAGAGGCATCAATTAAATGATTTGTTGAGTTCAGAACATAAAAAAAGGTTTCAGCGAATGCAGTCGTAATAATACTTGTATATATATATATATATATATATATATATGTTTTGATACGTTGTAATAAACGTCGTAATTAAAGATGCCATTGACGCAAATGAAAGCTGATATGATACTCGTATCGAATACAATATTGTTTTAACGAATCTCAAGTTTTATTTTAATCATTATTTTCTCTTGTGTCAACAACTTATTTATAAACGGTGCAACCAATGCTGGTGCGGCAATAAGCTGTTAAATTAATATCAAAGGTCATTACTTAGAATAAGATTACTTGAAATATTTAAGATTCTAAACGTAAGACGTTCGAGTACTTTCAAGGTGGACCTTTTCCAGCAAGGGCATAAAATTCATAAATTAGTTATTTTGCTTTTTAAATTACAATAAACAATTTCTATTTAATAAAGTTTTAAGTAAACCAGCCCTTTCGTATGGACTACACCGTTCCAGCTGGCAGGGTTAATGTACCTACGCAATTGACAAAGGGTACGTTTCCTGTCACACAAATGAAGGGTGTAAATCAGTCAAGTGCGTAACCCTAGGTGTACATTCACACTCACACGTCAGTTACAATCAGGTTAATTTAGCTATGTCCGTCTACCGCGCGCGTCCTTGCCAGTGACCTATATAATGAAATCAACATGTGTGGGATCTTATCATCAGGGTCGCAAACGATTCAATGGAAAAAGACGCCCACAATCTGTGGTGAGACATCGGGGATGTAAAATTGTCCGGTTCAAGTTGAGCTCTGAGATTTAGACATTCGAATGCACAAGAGAGATCTGAGTGGGTGGTGTCTCCGTGAGAGCCGACCCTGACCTAGGCCAAGTGGTGGGGTCACGCAGCCGGGGGCGCTAACTCCGGTTGCCTTCTTCCGGTTATTCACCTTAAAGAGCAACTTCGAATTATAGGACAATTCTCTCGGTATCAATCAAACCAATTAAGTTACAACGGACTTTGATATTTAGCCTTTTTTGTTCTATGGCAAATCTGGAATATGATACGGAGTCTTTTGTTTGCATTAAGTTAAAATAATGTTTTAATATTTAAATAAACTTTTGAGCATTGAATATTTTGGAAGTATGAAACTAAAGTTTATTTTTAATTTTTGAGTGGCATGAGGCATGACTCAAAGCTTTATTACTGGAAAGTTACACAGTTTCACGTAGTGTATGCAAGTGGAGATCGGTAGAGATTTGCATTTCATCTTATCATTATTATAATACCTAAAATTATCTATGTTGTAAATTTATGTAAGTGCTAGTTAACTGCTCACGTAGTGGAGCAACTTTAAAATTTACCTATTTCAAAATTTGTATTAAATTGATTTATTATATTTTCCTTTCATGGTATTGGTATTGGTAATGGTATTATTTTTCCTATTGAAACTCTTAAAACCAAGTCTTAGTTTGAATGTTTTTGTTTATGAGAACCTCATGTGGGAATTATTACTAATAAATAAAGGAAAGAAAAATTTCGACAAAGGCGAAATTAAGTCTAAGTGTTCATTTAATAATTATATGACTATCATTTTGTTTTATATTTTTATACAAAATCCATCTATTAAAGAAATACATGCGTCGATAAAGATAAAAAAAAAAACAATGTATCACTAAGTTTCAGAACTTACATATCAATTCCCTTTTAATTAACTTTTTGTATCTACTTCTATTGTAGAGGTATAAATTTTATTGATGTTTATCAATTTACATATCAAACAACATAATTAACCTATATGGCACACTACAATAATTTAATCAAAAACATGAAAAATTTAATTAACGTCGTGATTGGCTTTTTTAATTATAAATTAATCGCTAAGTCGATTGGATTTCATGCTTAACAATGGGGAGTCAATCTAGCGCTATTTATATAAATTGGAAATATTTAAGCAACAAAGTAAAAATCAATAAGGTATTAACAAATTCAATATAAATGGGAACCACTACTTTGAGAATAAATTGCCATTTTTATTGATGAATTGACGTGCTGATTTACTTCTATCGTTCTGCTAAGTCTCAGCAATATTTTATAACATAACATAACATAACATAAACGTTCACGCCGTTTATCCCCGAAGGGGTTGGCAGAGGTACCAATACTCCTGAACTCACATGGCAAGCGCCATCTAGTTTCCAGAGAAGGTACCCACGTTTTGCTAAGACAGTGTACTCACGTGATAGGGGGCAGGCCTATCGCCGTTTTGTACGAATACACTGTCACATGACTAAGTACAACTCAGCCATGTGGGTTTCCTCACGATGTTTTCCCTCACCGTTAGCAACCATGATAAATTAACCACACATATGACTTTATAAAAGACAAATTGGTGTAGGCCCGTCCCAGGATTGGAACTCACGCCCTTCTGTTTTACGGGCGGGTGTTCTACCCACTGGACTATCATGTCGCTTATAAGTCGCTTATAATATTATATTTTATAAGACGATATATTTTACTACGTTATTTTATTATTTTACTTTTGCAATTTTTAAGATGCATAACTGTTCATTAAGAAGCTCTGACTACCCTGATTTTAATATAACCTTAAAGTTATTATTGAAACAAACTTTTTTGTAGTCAGTAAACTTATTTTAGTTTTCAATTCCGTATCTACCGATAGATGGCGTTGATGGTTACCAAAGCATCAAAGTCACAAGTTACGATGTCTACTATTCATAAATTCGAATGATGCAAACATATTCAGGACATAATGGGTCATCCTCCTGCTTTAGAAGACGCTATTATAAAGCATATATTAAAATACAATTATTGAGTCAATGGAAGAAAAAGATAAAGATAAAGAATATTCCAGAAAAAATATATAATTACTAGAATGTGCATATCATTTAATATTTATCTCATACTTTTATGACCAGAATTATAACAAAAAATATTTTCTTTTAATAAACTACAGCGATTTTCAGCCATCGTACTAAAGATTCTTTGATAAGGGTTCCACAAGTTTAACATCTCCAGAAGCGTGAAAGTCCTGCCCGGATATTGCCCGGTAAACGGTGGTCGGTGGCACCAGGGATCTGCCACTTCCGCCTACACTGATGCCTTTCCGTACTAAGAACGGGTTTCCTTACAAACTAAGTTTTCATGCGAGCTATGACTATGAAATCATTTGCATTTTAATGATTCTAGGAAGTGTTTTTACTCTGATAGTGGCTTACCCACATTCATCTTTTTGTTTACATGTTTAGTTTGAAAATAAGCTTGACTGACTTTTTATGCTATTTGCTAATCTAGTTTTTTTATGTATCGAATGAATTTTTAAAAGTTAGTTCGTTGTTGTTTAATTATAAATTAGATTGGTATTTATTCTCCTTTGTATAAACGTACAAACAATATTTATAGACCGAGCAATTTGAATAGCGAGGCAAAACTGCAAAAACATCATAAACGTCAATGCTGAATTGAAGCCAAAATATAGAAACATTTATTAAGATTTAATAAAAAAATTGTCTACGCACGGGTAATACTTTTTTCTGGTTTCTCCATCACTGCTCACCCCTTTTGTGACTAAACGTGATGGTATAGTCTGTTTCTTCTGAAGGCTTTAGAAATCTAACCATGAAGAAACTATTTGAATCCCTTTTCATTACTAACATACCGAAATACGCACGTATCCTCTTTATTAAAATTATAATTATATAACTATAGTTGTATCGCGGTCAATGAAAATTAGGCAGCCAATTTCCGAGCGGAATATCGTAGAGCGGCAAGCCAACAGTTATCCGAGGCCCGGCCACTTCCGAAAACCTCTTGGTGGCGGAGTCGACCACAGACGCGTGAAGCTCTTGAACGTGGGCCCCACCAGCGAGCACCTTCCCCCACCGCCCCCTATATCCCTCGCTTCCACCCCACAGTTCGGAAAAAGGCGATGCACTCCGAATTGTTCTTTTTGTGTCGACGATCGATCGTTTCAGTGAAGGAATTTTTATTTGTCGAATTTGCTACAGCCTCTCTTACTTCGCACGTGGCTGCATAACGAGATGCGTCCTGACCCCAAGCGTTCAGTAAGAACGAAACGACACGCTCCACGGAGCTAGCTCTGATTTCATTTACTCGATATTGCCACTTAAGTTATACGTGTCTCTTAATATTTATGTATTCTTTAATTGAGCCGTCATTAAACGGCTTAAAGTTTTGTTGATTCCTACTCGGGTTCTTTGATGCCATTTTTTTATTGGAATTATAAGACGTTTTGCGCCATATACACTACAAAAATCGCTATATCATCCAAACTAGTGCTCCGCTTACCTTGTCACTGTCGTTTTCACGAGCTCGTGGGCAGGATAAAATAGAGGTTAATACTTACTTATGCTCACGCATCTTATTCACATCGACCTCGATGACCCACCTGGGCAGAGACTTTCCATCGCTTCATCTAAATTCGCTTCGCATCTAAAGCTCATACTAAAAATTATGTGCTACTTGACATTCTAAAATAAACATATGTTATTATGTTTCATTGACTGTTTATCTGTTTCGGGACGTTCTTTTCTCCATTCCCTATACGAGTAACCAGCATGTTATCTCTCTTAACACCTCGTAATCCATCTTTCTTACAACTCTTTTTTTTACTCCGCATCATTCAAGAATCAAACCAAGTAATTACTCTGTTCAATAGCCTAACAAACCATACACTTCGGAGAAAAACTCTTCTTTTATGTATATGAATTTAAAATAAATAATATACTCACATCCTCCTATTCATTACTCTACCCACGTGAAACTTACCTGGAAATAATAAAACAAGACAATTAGTTTCTGTTGAACACAAATTGAACAATAATTCATTAGTTAATACATATTAATTCGGGTATACAAAACCTGTTTATATTAAAAAGTCTGTTTTAACGACCAGACCTTAACAGTGGTATGCATATAATATAGAGTATTTATTTATAATTATATTGTACACCGAAGCCTGGTTTTGTAAGTGCAATTCGCCAACGACTACTTCATTAAATAAGCGAGTTATCGCTTACGCTTCACTGGTTTAACTACTTTACTGCACAGATCACTTTGAGAAAATATTTTATTCAATTTATAATCTCTAGAAAGTTGAGGAAATCTTATAAGTCTTTTCCCGATAAAACTCTCATTAAAGTTCGAACCTTTCCCAAGATAGAATAATGAAATTATTTTTCTTGGAAAGGGCTCTCTTGTAGATGCAATTCAGAAGAATTAAGTCAAAAGGCAAGAAAAGATTATTAGATGCCCTATTTTATATTGAATTGGAAGTTTAATATATGATGAACTTTTCTAATTTTACTTTTTGATGTCTTGATGCTTGTTATAATTTCAAGTTTCAGAGTTCAATCTTACTAGCTAAACAATGTACCTTTAATGTTATGATATGATATACAAAAACAACTTCAAACTAGATAAACTTACTTAAAAAACTAACTTACTTAAACGTCCTATTTCGTTATAAGAAACACAAATAGAATGAATTCTTAAATTAATTGAAGGAAAACCTTGAAGTAATTTTCAAAGTGAGAAACGATCGGTATCAAGTGGCCAGCTCATTTTGTGACATCATCCTTAACCCAAGACTAATGTCCATACTAAGAAATGATTCACAAGGAACCATATACTTATAATTATAACTCACAAAGGTGATATGCTTCAAATTTCAATTTATGTTATTCGTATAAATTTTCCACTTTTTGTTGACTATTCTAGGAAATACTTTCAACTTATTATTTTTATTACGTGGTTTACTAAAGCCGCAATTATTTAAGGGAATATTCTTCTTCAGGATGACTATGAAAGTTCGACTAATACCAGGGAAAAGCGACATGGGACCCACAAAAATGGGACGCCTATGAACGGGTACTGTCTGTGATTTAAATATCTGATTGTAAATACTAGTTCTATTTAGTTTGGTGACTATTATGGCTTTTATGGAGTGTCAATCTCAATACATCGAAGTCGTAGTTTTAAAGAACTATGAATTGGTCTACCACGTGGTAAGTCTGTTTCCTTAATTCGCCCGTAAGTTTTACTACTAACTTACACTTGTGTAAATTTTCCAATTATAAATTAGATAGATATTATTATTGTCGAATATTTTTCTATAATATGGCACCAATACCACTTATCATGTAAAACTTTAATTAATACGTCTAGTGAGAAGGATATCATTTTGATTAAATAATAGACTCATTTAAAAATAAGGACTTCGTACAGAGCTGATAATTAATTTATTCAAATTGAATTCAATATTACGACAGAAATATGCGGTTGCATGTTGACAGTGGCATCAATTTACTAAGTTATTTCAATAAAAAACATTAATACAATACTTGGTGGTATCGCTGTATACAACATTGTAGCGCTCACCGGAGCGAGCACAATTAATATAGAATAGCTATTTTTTACATTAACTTGTTATAACATTCATTTCATTATTAATGTAAGCGGGCCGACAACCTGCAGTGTACCCGATACTACAAGCACTATATATTAATTAATATATATATTAATAGTAAATGGCATGCAAGAGGTAGATGTGAACTGTATTGCTCCATTTCCTTACTCAATTGGTTGCAAAATCCGATTTCCCTCAAATCAGTACACAATATTAGCTGCACTACCCGACACGTCTCGAGATTTCCATTGTCTAATCGCCTTAGATTATAGGCTATTACTTATATTTATGTCTATTATCCGTTATATATTAATCCAACTAATAATGCAAATAAACTCAGTGCTGTGATATAACAACTATTTTCAAAACAAAGTTTTAATCTCATGTGACATGAACATTGAAACATAATATTAATATGTTTATTTATACATCAACGCTAATAAATCTTACATCACAACAACAGTTATATGAGTATAAAAAGATTTAATTCACATAGCAAGATTCTCACGTTCCGAACCCTTTTCTTCAAGAAATTATGAACTAAAAATATCGATTCTATCAAGCGAGAAGACATCGGAGCAAAACTCTTAAACCTTTAATTAAAACTTAGCTTTGCGTGTTTTTAAATATATTTTCTTACCCTTAGATTAACTAAGCTGTGTAGTGTCGGCTTAGAATAACACTACCCCATTTCTGTCGGTGGGTGTACGTAAGAGGCGACTAACGGTATTGGGGCTTTTAAGGGATTTTTGGGCGATGCGGTTGGAGACCCATCACCAACAATCTTTATTTTGCCATCTTTTCCCCACTCAACTTTCCAAAAGTGGCTGAGGAATTTCTAGTTCCTTAGCTCTGGCTACCCCTTCTAGGGATTTATAGCCGTGAGTATATGTATGTATGTATGTTAGATTAACTAATAAATCCAGATTTTTAGTCAGCCACCGTGGCATAAAGCCAATACGAAATAATTGAACTTATCTATTCCATCTTTACTAATAATAATATATACGTGTGGGTGCAGAAATATCCAAACCCCTGGTGACATGAGTATATTTTTTTAAGGATATATGTGTAATTTGCAGTTTAAAGGGGCTTTCTTGATTTGCGTGGTATGTCCATATAGAATAGAATACATTAGAAAACGTTTTATACCGCGTTCCAGTTAAAACATTTCATAATATCGATGTTCTTGAATAGGAGTGAATTTGGTTCCCCTGTCACTTAAGCGTTCCAAACACCATTTACATGCTAAAGTCAGTCAGTCATATAAACTTGCCGTTTTTATGTTATTTATTTTAAAAATGAACACAGTTATAAAAGAAAGAATTAGACCTACAGCTCCATAAATTAATATTTTACACTTTTGTATGCAGCAGGTAGATACATCAGTATTGTTTTTATTTTATTTTTTATACATCAGGGTTTATCGAGCAATAATACAATTAACCTAAGTAGAAAATTGGTTTAGAGAGATGACATGAAACTTTTATAAACGTTTACATAACATATGAACAAACCAAATAGATAAATGAAATAAATGAAATTAAGTTAATTCTTGTGTGCATAAAACTATAGTAAGAACAAAACACTGTGGCATCAACATGTGTTTTTATGAAAATTTAGATTTGCTTTCTCGAAATTTTTTACTATAATTAAGACAGTGTTTGTTATTTCTGGACTGCAAATCATTATATCTGATTGTGATTAGATATTATAATACCCGTGTGGTTTTTTACACATAAACATACCTACACACACATGCCTACAAAAGGCGGGATCCTTTACCAGGTTTTTGTTTATGTAATCCTCTACTCACCTTAAAAATCACTAAGAAATATGAATATATTCCGTAGAGATAGAGTACTTAGTGAAACTAGGGCCACATCTAACCATTTAATTAAGTTTAAGTGCTACACGAAATCATTATGAGTTAACGACTCGACACAAACATCGAATTCAAACCTCCTGTAGTCTAAAATCAAAACGCCAGCTGAACTATTGTACTTGTTTTAAAGAAAGTTATCGCAATATCTTTGAGTGATCATAAAATTATCATCTATTTGAACACGCCTGTATTTGCTTTGTTTGCTCCACTTCTAACAACCTGTGTAAACCGTTTGGAAGTTGATTTTAACATACTTTATTTGTTGTATGTATTGATTTGAAGCTCAGTGAGTGAATGTAGTCCATATTAGAATACAGCTTTTTCGTTCGTAGACTGGCATTATCTATACTATCTTTACAAATAATGTTAGTATTTTAAAGAAAGAATACATGTTTGTTTGTTTTATATGACCAGGCTCTGAAACTGCAGATCGGATTTTAAAATTGTTTATTTAAAAGAAGAAGAAAATCATTTATTCGCTGCTATATTACATTATACACGTACAAAAAAGACACATAACTTGAAAATCCTCAATTTACAGAAGAAACGTTGGTTGTATAAGACCACGATAAATAACGTAGAAGTGAGCAGTGATTGCAAATATCAGTGAAAACCTTGACTCTAAAATGTATGAATAACAATATTTTTCATAGAAATTTCTCCTCTCTATGTCTATTAGTTTGGTAATTAAGGAAATATAATAAGGAAATAATATAATAATAATACTCTGTTATTATTACCATGTTCTACATAAATAATTAAGATGCTTATTTGCAGCTTTCTATAGCCATTATAAGAGAATTTAAAAAACATGTTTAATTTTCAAACACTTTGTAATAGTTATTATGTTTCAACATTTTCTTCAATATTTACCATTTTATCAGTGTTTATATTTCACTCATATTTTGTAAGAAGAAATTGGATTCCTATTTTTATCGGATGGAAGATTTGATCTATATCCCTAACGCTACAGATCTTGGTTAGCGCCATTGCACTAAATTAGTTAGTAGTTTTGCTAACTTAATTAGTCTATTACGAAAAAATATACACTACCGATTAAATGAGAATGAGTGATATATTTTTTGTAATCGTAATATTGTTTTCTATATGTATAGGGGCCTCCCGTGGGTGCCTTAAGAGGCGACTCAGTGTATTGAGGCCTTTTAAATGATTGTTAAGCGATGTGGTTAGATACCCATCACTAATCGTCGTAACTTCTTATGCTTATATTACAAACAAGGGGTAGGAAATAGATTTTATCTGTTATCATTTGAAAGTTAAGGGAGAAAGATTGTAAATTAAAAAATATCTATTCTGAACCGACACTCCAATTGTTTACCGTATTACATCTAAATTTGTTGATTAAATAGTTTAATTTTCATTAAATTTAATATAATATAAGAAAGGAATTGCGGTCTAAATTCAATGTTATTAATATGAGTACTTTAGCAATCAAGTTGCAAATTTTACCATAGTATAATTTCATTGATTAAAATCTGCATGGAATAAATTCAAAGTGCTACAATGGTCATAAGAGTGACTTCATCTCCACTTAATTACTAAATAAGCATTTGAGAGGAAAAATTTAGTGGAACGAATGAGAAATGGAACGGATTCATTGAGGTTTTAAACAACTTATGCTTCCTTTTTTGATATTAAATAAATCTATCAGTTAAATATTAAAAATGTGTTCTGTTAATTATTTTATTAACAGCATTTTTAATAGCAAACGAACATATTTTTGGTCTTTATCTACCCATTACATTATTTACATATTAAAATGTAGGAGTACCATCCACTAGTTTCTTGATACCAGCTTAGTGCGAAAAAGTTTTTTATTTTCATTTCGATACGCCACGAGATTTGTTTACAGTTTTAGTTTTCTTCTTTGACAACAGAAAAAATCAATTACCGCTCCAAATATTTTAAATCTCTATTTAATTACAAGGTTGAAACCTCACACACATCATAGTACAATTAAGTCTTTTTATCATAATTTATTAGTCATATTTCTTTCAATGCACGCAATAAACTAGATTTTTCTATAAATATTTAATTAATTCATTATATGTTGCGTTATAAGAGATTAATTACAAGGAATAACTGAAAACCTTCATAGTTTAATTGTTCTACTAATAGTCTTTGCGCTTTTTTCATGTGTTTAAGCCATCAATGTCTTCTATTGTTATGAAAATGTGTATTATTTTTTGCCTTTTACTCGTAACAATAAACTATTCAAAATAGTCGATCGCAGATACACGGCCTGTTTCCGAGTAGGTCAATTCCACAAACCTACTGCCTTACTCTCACGGCAAAAATTACCAAGACCTACTTAGTAAAAAATATTTTAGCCATTTTCAAATGATATAAAGATAAAAGATGGTTTGCATTTCGACAACGCTACATTTCTCCACTATCTCTTTATAGAACCCTTATAGTATAAGATCCCACTGCTGAATCTCTACGTTCATGGCGTACAGAGTCAAACACACATTTTAACATAAGTTTATGAATAGGAGATTATACTGACAGCACGCAGCCAGGCAAAAGTGGCCGCAAGTAATTTTAATTTAATTAATGTTTATTATTTTCTGGAGAAAAATTTCGTTCACTTGTTTTTCAAATATAATACCACCCACATGATAAAAATGTATATAGAGAATTTAAAAATCGATAGGTGCCGTTGCACATTTGGCCGCAACTACCTCGCAGCCAGGTATTAACAGGTTATATTTTGGTATGTTTTATACGTTCATATGTTACACGCATGTTTCTTATATGAAATTAAAGCTATTTTTTTTCCTTATATGATGATATATATGGCTGCCTGTGAAAAAATGGCCGCAAATCAGGGTTGCCATCTTTTAAAAACGCGATATTTCCAAGATAAGGAGAAAGAGTCTAAGATACATTTATATACAAATAACAACGAAATCCTTTCACGGCATAACCATTGTACCCAGTGACGCTAAAATGTTATGAAAAAATAATATTTTTTTTATAAAAATAAGTTTATTGGTCAAGTAAAAATGAAAATAAGCTTAATTATAAAGTACAGAATTTTGTTTATGTGTTAATATATTATAAAAAAAAATTATGTATGCGTATAATTGAGAAAATAGTAATTTTTAATTACAGTTCGTTCAGTCAAAACGCTTGCCCACGGAGACTGTCAGAAATTAATTATTATTTTCTTAATATTTAATCGAAGTCAGATTCCCCATTGCTCTCAGAATCGCAGTTGTCATTATCGTCGTCGCATTCAGAATTTTCTTCATCATAAGCAGATTTATTATCTGTGTTACACAACACATATTCAACTTGTGTCGGAGTTGAACTTCCCAAAAACCATGTTGGTTTCGGAAAACCATCCAAAAGAAGCCAATCATTATTTTCCGCACCAAACTTTAGACAGTCGATCTCAGTTGCGTTGAGCCACATAGAATTGACGAAAATGGTCCGTAGTATCTTTTCTTTTAATGATTTCCAACACGGTAAAATATGGGTTGAATCAAAGCCTCTGATTTTTTTCATGAAAACTTTTTTTAATAAAAAAAAATGTTATTTTTTTATAACATTTTAGCGTCACTGGGTACAATAGTTATGCCGTGAAAGGACTTCGTTGTTATTTGTATATAAATGTATCTTGAACTCTTTCTCCTTATCTTGGAAATCTCGCGTTTTTAAAAGATGGCAACCCTGATTTGCGGCCATTTTTTCACAGGCAGCCATATATCATCATATAAGGAAAAAATAGCTTTAATTTCATATAAGAAACATGCGTGTAACATATGAACGTATAAAACATACCAAAATATAACCTGTTTATACCTGGCTGCGAGGTAGTTGCGGCCAAATGTGCAACGGCACCTATCGATTTTTAAATTCTCTATATACATTTTTATCATGTGGGTGGTATTATATTTGAAAAACAAGTGAACGAAATTTTTCTCCAGAAAATAATAAACATTAATTAAATTAAAATTACTTGCGGCCACTTTTGCCTGGCTGCGAGCTGTCAGTATAATCTCCTATTCATAAACTTATGTTAAAATGTGTGTTTGACTCTGTACGCCATGAACGTAGAGATTCAGCAGTGGGATCTTATACTATTAACCCCTGATTCGCCTCTTACGTTCGACACCAATCGGAAGAAACGGTTTAGTGCTATTTTGGGATAACACTACACACTTCATTTGTTGGTAAACAATGCGATGGTAAATTACGGCGACTAAAAAAAGGCATTGATATCAATATCCTGCTAAAATAATATCGCCCTCTGTGCGTGCGAAAAAACTGTTATTGCTTTATTATTTGACTTACTGCATCATATTTTATTCTGAGAACGATACAAAATCCTATGAATTTTTACACAGCATTGTTTTAATAAAAACAAGCCCAGTTTGTCGGTTTCTCGTCCTGTTGGTTCGGGCCTGTTACATTTACAACACTCGTGCGTATTAATGACCTGAACAATTTGTACCAACTTTTTTAACAATACGCTGTACGCTTTCGTTTTATGTGGTAAAAATCGTTACCAATGGTATGTAATAAGAGGAGGTCGTGGGTAGGATCTCTGTTGAGAGCAAAAATTTTAATGTATAATTAAATGTAAAGTGCCGAATAAAGATATTTGAGAAACAGTATTTGATGCCAGGTTTATTAAGAATATTTAGAAATCGTAATTGTATCGTGTTGTTAATATTACATTTCAGAGGGTATTTCGGTACTTCTGATTTAGCAAATGCTTGCTGTGTAGTGTCGGCATAGAATAGCACTACCCCATTTCTTCCGTGGGTGTTTCGTAGGAGTCGACTAAGGGAACAGGGCTTCTACCATCTTTGCCCTTACACCAATCCAAGGTCTGCCGCGCCGAGGGATGCGTGGCCAGGGGTGAGCCTGGTCGCTAGCGTGCCGCCGTCCCGGAGCTTGGTGCACTCCCGGTACTAAATAACCTTACCTAGTCATGCGGGGCTCTGGCTAGGTGGACAGTTTATTTCCCTTGCTTATCGTGGGGCCAAAATGTGTGCAACTAAAAATAAACACGGAGGCGGCGATGCAGCTCGCCACTCATCACGCCGTGGTTCCTCGCGGGGCGAAATGTGGGCTGGAGAGACCCGCTTCAGTACGTTGAATGTGTGTGGAGGGATGCATGAAAAATTAGATGAAGTATGTATGATAATGGATGAAAGAAAAATAGATTTTCTGTGTGTGAATGAAACGAAGCGAAAGGAAAAAGAGGTTTCACAACTTGGCAACATTACAGCGATCTGGTCAGGTGTGGCTGACAGCGACAGGGCTTGCCAAGGCGTGGGACTTCTGATATCTGAAAGGATGGCTCAGTGTATGAAAGGTTACGAATGTGTGAGTCCAAGGCTCCTGTGGCTAAAGGTGAAAATAGGGCTTGTCCGGATGCGCATAATTTGTGTGTATGCTCCGGACATGTCTAAGTCACTTTCCGAGAGGGAGGAGTTTTGGAATTTGTTAGATGATGTTGTGAATGGGTGTGATCAGAATGAGAGAATTGTAATGTTAGGAGATTTTAATGGCTGGGTTGGTGTGTCACGCAACGGTTGTGAAAAGGTTTTAGGAAAGTACGGTGATCAAAGGGTGAACGAAAATGGCGAGAAAGTTATTGAGGTATGTTTGGCGAGGAATCTTTGTGTTACAAACACATTGTTTGAACACAAAGATATCCATATGTATACAAGACAGAGAGGAAACGAGAGAAGTATGATTGATTTTGTGATTGTTGATGAAAGGCTGAGAGCAAAGGTTGTTGACACCAGAGTCTATAGGGGCACGAATGTTGGCACAGATCACTTCCTTGTTATATCCCGAGTAAGAGGTCTGTGCACGCGTTGGCGTCATAGGGCCAAAGTGTCAACAACGGATCTTGCGAGAATAAAAGTGGAGAAATTGCAAGATGATGAAAAGATCAGTGATGAATACGTGAAGAAATTGGATGATAGACTAAGTTGCGTGGAGATGAGGGATGAAATGGAAATAGAAGAAGTATGGAATGTGCTCAAATCGACAATGGTTGAATGTGCGACGGAAGTATGTGGATTGTGTAAAAGGTCAAATAGACCACCAACAAGTTGGTGGGATAAAGATGTGAAAGAGGCAGTTGGAGATAAGAAGAAAGCTTGGTTAGATTTACTAGCGGTTAGAGCTAGTAAACGAATGGATGCGAGAGTAACAGATGATGTAGTGAAAAATAGTGAAGATGAATATAAGAGAGTTAAGAATGAGGTTAAGAAGAAAATAGAAAAGAAAAAGCGTGATCTGATAGAATGGTGTGAGAGGAAACTCTCTGATAATTTCCGGAATAACCAAAAGTTGTTCTGGAAATATGTCCGGAAAGAAAAGGGAGTTTCCCAAAACACGAGAGTGAATGTAGTGAAAGATGATCAGGGTGAATTGGCGACGGATGAAAGTAGCATGAAACGAGTATGGAAGAACTATTTTGAGGGACTTTTTGAAAAAGAGGACGCATCCGTTTCTTCGCCAATCGACAGTAATGTGGATTGGAACGATGCGATGGGTGCCTTGAGTGAAAGTGAGATCAGTATGGAAGAAATAATGAAAGCAATGAAGAGTATGAAAATAGGGAAGGCGGCAGGGTATGATAGGATAACTATCGAAATGCTGAGGGCTGGTAAAGGGTTGGTGGCTTCTTGGTTGTACTTCCTTTTCCAAAAGTGCTGGTCGAGTGGCAAAGTACCACAAGACTGGTGCAAGGCGGTGATTGTGCCCCTGTATAAAGGAAAAGGGTCACGCCAGGAGGCTAAAAACTACCGCGGCATTAGCCTACTCAGCATTGTCGGTAAATTGTATGCTAAGGTACTGATTGAAAGAGTGATGAATGAAACTGATGAGAAAATATGGGATGTGCAAGCAGGATTTAGGAAAGGAATGGGATGTATGGATCAAATCTTCTCTCTAAGGAGCATCACCGAAAAGTTCTTAGCTAAGAACCAAAAGGTGTATTGCTCCTTCATTGATTTAGAGAAGGCATATGATAGGGTGGTAAGAAAGTGTTTATGGGAGGTGTTATCCAAGTTCGGTTTGGGGAGTCAACTTATACGTGCATTGGTATCACTCTATGAGGATTCTAGTGCATGTGTAAGAGTAAACGGGGAAAACACTGACTGGTTCGGAATCTCTAGGGGTGTCCGACAGGGATGTGTAGCTTCTCCGTGGCTCTTCAATTTGTTCATGGATGACTGTTTGACAGAGTTGCGTGAAAGTGATTATGGACTAAGAATGGGTGGATTCATCATTAAATGCCTCTTGTATGCTGACGATCAAGTGCTACTTGCATCATCGGCAGAAGAGTTGCAAGAGATGATGAATATTGCATGTAAGTCTTTTGTAAGAAAGGGAATGAGGGTGAATGTGGATAAGACCAAAACGATGGTTTTTGAGAGACAGGAAGATGTGACAGAATGCGTGATTGCGATTGATGGTAAGGATGTGGAACAGGTGAAGGAGTTTGTATATCTGGGAAGTTTGTTTACAAGGGATGGAAAATGTGATGAAGATATTGAGAGAAGAGTGAAAAAGGGTAATGCGATTAATGGAGCATTGGATAGCCTAATGTCTAGTCAATCGGTGTCCGAAAGGGCCCGAATGGCTGTGCATGATGCCGTTCTTGTTCCTACGCTTATGTATGGCAGTGAATGTTGGGTGTGGCAGAAGAAGCATGAAAGCAGAGTGAATGCAGTAGAAATGAGGTCCCTCAGAAAAGTTTGTAATGTTAGGTTATGTGATCGTGTGAGGAACGATGTGATTCGTGAAAGGTGTGGTGTAAAAGATGATATTGTAAGTAAGATAGAAAAAGGAATGTTGAGATGGTTTGGGCACATCGAGAGGATGGATGATAGGAAATTGGTAAAAGGTATCTATAGAGCTAATGTGGAAGGTAATGTTAGTAGAGGACGGCCACGAAAGACACACTTGGACCAAATTGAAAGTGTGCTCAAAAAGGCAGGCGTCCGAAGTATGAAGAATAAAAGAGCATGTATGAAAAGATTGATGGATGTAGACGAAGCAAGAGAGGTTTGCCAGGATCGTACGAAGTGGCGATCGATAGTCTCTGCCTACCCCAATGGGAATTAACGGCGTGAGTATATGTATGTATGTATGTTGTTAAAAACATAAAATAAAAAACAGACTGAACAGAGACTACGCATCAAAATGATAACTTTTATTGATATTTACAAAAACACTTGCGATAAAACCCACAGTTGTAAAAGATTCCTCAGGGGAGCACCTGAGCTCGTAGTAGTTTTCTAGCTACGTATTTTACATTTACACGCAAAGATGTTTAATGCATGTTTTAAATTTACAAAAGAAGCAAGATGACCTTGTGTGAGTCTTGAAAATAGGAAATGTAGCGTGAGTATTACATTAAAAACATTATTCATACAGCTTTGGCCTCGCAGAAGCGCATATTTTAAGACAGAAAACAAACTGATCGCAGCCCAAAGAGAAAACAAAATGGTGTTGAAAAATATTTTAAATAAAAGCATATTATTATTCTTATATCTTTGTTTATTAAATAATTATAACTATCTCATTCCTTCATATATACATTACGGCGTTTGAGAAGATAGCCAAAATTTGTTCATTTCGCCATTTTCAGTCCTTGGTCTTCAAACAAAAATTAACAAATTAATTTATAATTTAATATACCTATATTTTAGGGGTGATATAATTTATTCATTTAGATTAAAATAAGTATCTTCGTGTTAGGATAATGTTGCAGACATATAAGACTCGTATACTACATCCTCCGAGGGACGAACAAATAACTCTTACTGTTTACATAAAGTTATTCTAAAAGATGCTATCATTATTAACAAAAGTGTCCATCAACAAAAAGGAATCAGACACTATATTAGATTAAATATCTATATTATTTTGTATGATTATTATTTATATTGTTATTTTAATTAAATAAGTTAGTTTTAAGTAAGATTATTATGTTTTTTTTGGCCTTGTTTTGTGCATCTACCCAAATAATAAATTTATCGATCTCACCTTCCAAAGGTTGTCTGGAAGAGATCGCTTTTAGCGATAAGACCTCCAATTGTACCTCACTGTAAACTGTTTGATCATATTATTATTTTTGTAAATTTTTGTTTGATGTGCAATAAAGAGTTATTCTATTCTATATTAGTAAAACTAGCATTGATATTCCCGTGCCCCTTGTGAGCGGAACCCAATTTTGTTACACTTTACGTGTCAGTCGTACACTGCGAGATACAAACGTAAAGTGCTGGTCGAGCCGTGAACAGATGCAGTGGAAAGTAGAGGCACATGTCTGATGATGCATAAGAGTGATGAGTCTGAGGTTCCGTCGGAGCATTCACACAAATTACGCGGTCGACGAAGTCGTGTGATGTTTGCCCACACACCCTTGCCGATGGTTAATTGCCAAAACAATTAAACCATTTATCAACAATACGAATTTTAAGTGTCCGATTTCATTCGACGCCATCGCCACACCCAATCATCCCTAATTATTTTACGCCGCAACACAATTTTCCATTTATTTTCATTTCACGTTTTATTTCCTGTATTGAAGGCAGTCTTCATATTAGCGTGGTTATTGTTGAATAATAAGTTAATGGGTTCCAACGGTAGGGACGATATTTATACATAGATGCAATTGAAATTATAGAATTCGTACCAGCGGCGTGCGGTATTTTTTTATTTTTGACATTTAAATTTGTGCTGTATGGTGTCGACTTAGAAGAGCACAAGCCCATCCCTTCATTAGGGTGTCATACGAGACGAAAAATGGTATTGGATTTAAGATTTAAGTGATTGTTTGGGCGATGTGCCTGGAGCTCCATCACCAATCCCTTTTTATTCTACAAGCTTTTCTCAACCCATTTTTAAAACTGCTAGAGGAATTCCTATTTCCGAAGCTCTGGCTATGTGCATTAGGGGTTTCAAACCAGCAGACTATGTATGAAAGTAAAAAATATATTTGTTTACACATTCTTTCAGAGCTTTCAACTTTCGTTCACACCGAACTGCATTTTGTTAGTTTCAGCGATTACACGCAAAAAGTTACAGAACAAAACGAAAAGTACGCATGCTTTCGAAAATAACTTCGTGCCTGTGAAAAATCGACAATTTTTTATGAGGCGTATATGAGGCGGGCTAAAAGGGGGACTTTTGACTGAAAGGGACAGTCGGCAACATAAACCGATATGAAAAACTAACATTGGTATCGGCTGAGCGGCGGCGGTCCGTACGCTCACGTCATAATTGGCCGGGACAATTAACACCAGTGGCAATGTTTGGAATCATAGGGTGACCTCTATTTAAACGCACTTTTTTAAACATTTTGTAAATGTTGTGTCTATTCAATACGCAAAAATGGATGCTAAGTACAACTTGACAGTTTTCTTTTTGTTAGAGCTTCTGTTTCTTTTACAAATCAAGTGAACATTAATTTATAAATTTTAATTAATTGTTGAAAGAGCTTTTGAATGACATATTATTTTACCGTAATAATTTTATGAATAAATTTATCATGCGATTCCAAACACATCGCAATGATCTAATACATAAAATAATAACCTAAGTTCATTAAGAGGGAACTATCTTAAGATATGACATTACCGTAGATCAATATAAAAATCATCAAAGATCGTATTGAACCTACAACGTCTGAAAACCCTTTCAGAAGTCAGTCCAATTAGTCTAAAATATGTTCGGGCGATTGACGTCACCCTACCCAGCAGGTATGGTTTAAGCGCGTGACGATCGTCCGCGGCCGAAACAACGGACCGGCTCAATCGTTTAATTTAACGTGAGTTTTTAACCGCTAGCATACCGTCGCCGCCGCCGCCGCCGCCTGCCCTACGCCACTCGCATCCTAATGGTTCATTGACGGTGTTTAGACAGAAATACTGTCATTTTTTAATATGCATTTTAAAGTTATTTTTTGTTTATACATATTAATTTTCAATTAAATATCTCATACAATATGAAATTTATTTTAGAATTTATTGATTGTATAGCTTACGAAAGCTTCTAGTGGTATTTAAGTAATTAGCAGCAGCAATAATTATAGATACAACATCTGCGAATATACGTAACGACTACTAAAAATATTCGTTATTTAAACACATAGCCACAGGAAAATGGCGATAGTCTCCGACTCCTCAATAATTCACTCTCGCTTCCGATTGGATGGGTGCTCAATGCTGTATAACTTTTATCATTGTGTGAAGCGTATGAACGTTTTAATGATATAATAAATTCGCATTATCGCGTTGCATCGACGAAATTGTTTCCCAACGATGTGCGCTACTCCAAAAATAGCCGACGCGTTTTTATTCATATCGAGTATTTTGACTTCAGCGGTGCTTATGTATGTGGTCAACTTTGAGTTGATGAAGTATTTTTACTATTCCATTTTTCGTGTTTGAATGATGTCGGATATTAATACGGCGCTGTTGATAGTGGCCGGGAAATTCATTCGCGGTGCAACTTAACGGGTCGCGCAATAAAACGAAATCTATTTGGGCTTGTTGTGAAAATGTATAAATGAAATAACAATCGCCCTCATCGTTGATTGCTGCTATAACTCACGCCAAAAAAGCTGCTGTCATTGTATTCAGACTTATGTCGAGTCGAGTCAGCGACATGCGCGTACACTATTTGTAAACGTGCGGTGGTGCGATGCCAGTTTTTCATACGATCGCTTTTAATTTTTGCAATACTCATGCATACTCGGAAATGATTGGATTCTCAAATATTCTACTTTTTACTATGCATGCTTATATTAACTGTAGATTACAAATACTGCGAACTTATTATCATACGTCTTCATTTCTCCAACCAGCCGTCTGGCGAGAAAATGATGGACATTACTAAGAAATAAATTTAAATACTAAGTTGGAGTTATTTATAATCTTTAGAATAACTATAAACAATATTTTACTTATTAAGTCATCAAATCATTATAAATAATGGTAACTTGTTATTTCGGCACTGGAATTTCGATTGACAGTAGGTACCTTTCTTCTTGATGAGAATTTGTATAAATTGTATATTAGTGTAATATTGGTTATCTTTATAAACAAAGCATGTCCCAATACATATTTGACTGATGGAGTTTGTGTTATTACGTATAGTTCAACTAAATTCCCCAATAAAGTACAATCCTTAAAAACTTATTTTTGTACCTTATTTTTCTGATCGGGAGAACCACCTAGGCAGAAATTTAAAGTTAAAATCTCTAATTCTGGATAAACGCAAAATTTTCTCCCAAAATATGTTCTATTATTTTTAACTTTATATCTCATTTTCATGTAAAAGTAGGTAAAAGAATCTTTTATTATATTTTACAAAGCTGGCAGAAAAAAAAATTTGCTTATTGCGACAGAACTAACTAAAACACCTGAAATAATAAACAACTGAAGATGACATTGCTTTACAGGGGTCAAATATTAGTAACGTAATATAGGCGAAATTAACTCTACTACTTAACGCTTATTCCATAACAAACACAAGAAAAAAAATGTTTACCCTAGGTGCACAAAAGGTCTCAATAAATGCAGCGGTAATGAAATAGCAAGCCGATAAAGTTAAGCTGATGACTTTTAACATCGGAATACAAATATTGACTCGCCACCGGTTTAACACATTGTTAAAATTGACCACGAAAAACATTTCGATGTAGTGTAAAGCTATTACGGGCTTATATCGACATGATAGGCCGACTGTAGGGGCTCCGGTTCGCGAGCCGGACTGCCGACCGAAAACGGCAGGCCATAGTTCCCAAATTAGTTTGGCGAGGTAAAAATTTAATTGAATGAAGGATTCAGATACGACTGCTCGTTCGTGATGTATTAATACATTTATTGTTTTACAAATTAAATATAACCAGCCGGCCTCGCTCGGGCAGAGCGGACGCACTCGGCTGGAAAAATTGTTTTGCACATTTCAAACGATCTGATTCGAGTTCGGACACTGTACTCACACTACCGGCGTGATCACGTTATTAGAACAGTTCCGTTTAATTTGTTTTACAACATCGATTAATTTCTGCTTGTTTGTGGAGCACTAGCGAAAGCCCTCATCTTCGTTTGCCTTGATTTCAAAGTAAGTTTCCGATTAACGATACTTCCTGAACATGTGTAACTAATGATTATTGTCAAACTAAATCCAAATTACAGCTAGTAGGAACTCTTCGGGCTGCCGAATAAAGCTTTATTTGCCTATTAAATAGGTGAAAAAAAATAACACCACCTTGCTGGATTTCGAAAGCGAAAAAATAATGTGCGGGAAAATTACGACAGTGTATAAAATAAGTAAAACGTTAAAACGCAAGTGGTGTATAACTTATGGTAATATGTAATTAATAAAGTTCAATGGAAACGTAGCTAAATTTAAGAAACATTTAAATTTTCTTAACATTTTAAGATCCTCAAGTATTTTAATAAAGCTTCTACAGTACATTATATGCTACAAAAATCTCATTGAAACCCCATCTCAAAAATCAATTGAACTCGACACAAGTTATCGCCGGTCTCGCAGTTGATGAACGTGTCAGCGAGACAGCTCACACCAAACCTTCACCCATAAAACAATCATGTCCCAGCGACACTCCATCGAGACTGTCAACTGAAAAACCAATATAAAGAAACCAATATAGTTGCCATTGACCAGAACAAAAAAACTACGGAGTAGAAAAGCCACTTGCAATAACGAATTTCAAATCCAATATACAGATCCTGTGCCGCTGTTGTGGGAATCTTTCGAATTTGTCTGTGATAGTGATAGGATATTGGGACTATTATGCGAGTCGAATCGAATTCTATTCGGTTGGAATTTTTGAAAGGCAGTACTATTTCTTTGTAAATTTTAATAAATTGGATCGTTTAAATAAGTAAATAATACAGGCATCTACTCATAATACGCTGATCAAATTTAGCCTAAAATAAGTATAAATTAATAACTTGTGGAAAAGGTTACTAATTAACTCGACAATAAATTAAATAATATGTATTCATATGTCAAACCAAGTAGGTATTTTCATATTTATATTATCAATGATGCATTACGAGGATCGAACCCGATCCCTCCGTAGCCAGAAGCTAGTCACCTACCAACTGTGGACCACGGACATCGTCGACTAAAACTAATTTTAAGACATATAAAATAATGCAACATAATATATCATATTTGTGGAAACTCAACACTAACTTTTAACCAACCAGGAATAAATAAAAACCATTCAGAATCTAAATTCAAAAGTGCAATCGAAAAACATTTCAGTATTTTTAACAGCATTATCTCGAAGTATAAAACACAGCGAATGCAAAATAGGAAAACAGCCCATCACGCCAGCCGTGTCTATTCTTATAAAACTCATACAGAATCGGATATTCATCTTTCACAGGACGCGGCTAAAGATAAAAGGACCAAGAGCAATTAAAAGCGGCGCAACGAGTACGTACGAGGCGCGGAATTAAAAGCTAAACTTCGTTACCGGCGAGTTTTGTGTCGAAATTGAAAGAAACTTGTTACCTCGTCGTCGCTATCATTCCAATTTGAAAAGCGGATCCGGTGCCTTGATTGGTTCCGTGAGAGCCTCACTGCCGGCAGGACACCACTTATCACGGAAGAAGAAAACGTGAGACAATCGACGTAACTGCCATTGTGCCTGCGCCGATAGTGTCGCCCATACGCCCATTTGCGCCAAATGTGCCGGTTTATGTCTGCCTGAGTTACAACTAACGCGTCCTGCGTACTACAACTAAATATTTCACGGAATGTAATTTCTTAAAAACAAACAGAGTAGGTTTGTTTACGCCGCTTTGATCCGTTGACCGCCTTCTCTGTGCGGGCGTTCGTTTTCATTACACCACACTTTCATCAAACCTCGAAACAAAGGGAGATAATGTCATGATTATTTGAAAATTATGAAACTCTTTACACGTGTAATTTAATATCATGTCAAAGAACTAATTCATTTATATGTCAAGTCAATTACCCTTAGTATTTAAAATAAATAATGAGGTAGGTGTTAACCCAGAAACAGAAACTTTCAAAGAAATTTCCGTATAAAGTTGATTAAATATTAAAAGAGAAAGAAAAAATAAACAAATAGTGCTCGCTTGGGTGGAACTTGTTCAGTTGTCTGTTAAGTTATGTCGTAGTAATAACGAACGATATTAAATAAAATATTGGGACTTTAGTACTTGGTGTAATGGTTTGCTTGGGCAAACGCGTCCAAGTTACACAAAACTAATGCATATTTTAGTGGAACGCGCCGTTCCTAATGATTTATTCACTATCACATTTCCTAGCTGAGCCCCGCGATATTGACTCTACATAATGCATATAAAATTTGGCGGGTACTCTGTGCTATAGTATAAATCAACTTATCCGAAACACTTAGTCTTTTCATCTTTACTTATTAAAACTTTACGCGGCAATATATTAAATAGAATAATTCCAGTTTTCCTACAGAGTTTGATAACTCTGACATAGAAATTCATTTTTACTAGTAAAATATCATTATTTCGGTATTTTTTAATTAAAACCTTTTTCCATCTGTAATCTACTTAGCGATATAAAGTCTATATAAGTTGAGAAAATCTAGCATTGATATAAAAGAGTTAATGGTCAGCTCTCTAAAAGACTTCACAAAATAAGTAGCAAGGAAACTTATTTAAACGGATATTCTAATGAGTTTTTTAACATAGTCGCTATATCACCCATTAGCGTATAATAAAAACAAACAAAGCGAAGTTAATCTGCAAATATATTCACTTTTCACCGTCTAGTGGTTTGTTGGGTAATATTACGTCGAGATATTGCCAGTATCCTGTTCAAGCTCTACTTTTTACGTCACTTTCTGGCTTCTGATTAAATTGCTGCTACATTACTATACTACTTAATTTTATTTACCATTAACTATATTAAACTAGCATTCGGCTGCGGAAAAAATCTTTAAAAGAACTAAAAAAAGAGTTCCGGTATACTTTCCTGTTCAAAATGCTAAATAAAGAAACAAAAAATGATATTGGTAGGAAATATCCCGCACTCAGGAATCCGTACCTATAAACTAACATCATAGAAAAGAAAATGATGAATAAAATCCATCAGCTTTTGTTGGTACTCTCGGATGGGGTAAATACAACTTTTAACTGCATTTCCTATATCAGGTCAATAAAAATGAGAACCACTTAGCTATCTTTTAATAATTTGCTGAATAAATAATCCTGATATGTTCATTACAACCCATTTATGTCACCATCAAGGGACTCGAGCCCATAATAAATAAGGTGATTCGGCCATTGTCCACCGCGCTGGCCTATTGCAAGTTGACTAAGGCCATCATAGTCATAGTAGAAAAATTTAACGAAGGATTTAGTTCAGTATTGCAAATCTATTTTACTAGCACAAGAAGAATAATGATGTGCTTAGAAGAAAACATCATGAAGAACAAAGTTTTCAAGTGAAGAAAAATAAAGTTTATGTGTTACGGCACCAACTAAGCTTATACTGAATAAATAATGATTGATAGAAATATATACAAAAACCTCGAAAATTATGTAGAAGCGCCGGCACCAAAACTAAAGATGAAAACAAATTAGTAATTTATGGATGACAAATTAATGACCAGTGATATCTAATTCGGAATGAAGAGCTTTATCTTTGAAGCTCTTGAGCCGTAGTCAGCGTGCATTTTGTATGAGAGCGTCCGCCGGCGTCGAGCTGCGAGGTGCTCAGCGCAGGAGGGGTGGCCACCTTCAGATCTACATTTAAAGCGCATTGTAAGCAAACGCATTATTAATGTATCACTTTTAGTTGTCTGAGCGCACGGTCGCGCTCCAGCCACTACCCGGCTCATTCATGTATCATGCAAACCCATTTATATTTAATACCTTTTAATTCAAATTTCTCAGTTTCAAAGTTCTATACTTCAATAGATTTCAAGTTGCGGTTTTTATATTTAATCCCTTCGTTATAAATCTATTTTCTTATAAGTAGTTGCCGTTTCTACAGCGCATCTTTGAATACGTTAAGAACTGAAACTAAAGAGGACGCGAGGCTTCACCCGTGCGTCATAAAATATTCAGTCCGCGACGGTCTCTTCTGTTTATTCAGTTCCTCTCAATTGAGCGAAATATTCGACTCCTACTCAAACTAATGTCTTAGTGTTTGCTTAAAATAACTCTCACTACATTCCTGAAAACTCGGGCCTGATCCGATTGGAATCGTATGTTTTTTGAAAGTTATATTTGTTGCAATCTTTATTTGAAATAGTTTTCGTATATACTCGAGTGAACGCGTTGAAGACGGGTTTTTACTGAACCCGAATAATATTTAAAATTTAACTGTTTGGAGGAAGGGAGGGAAGTAAAATAGTGAAGGACAGTTTTTCAGCTTTAATTTTTTCAACAATAATATTCTACTCGTATCTATATTAATTTTACGACGTGATAGCTCAATGCGTAGAACACCGGTTTACGTGCAAGCGACGAGTGTTCAAATCCTAGGTCGGGTCTACACCAATTTGTCTTTTCTAAAGACATATGCGTGGTTAATTTATCATGTTTGTTAACAGTGAGGAAACCATCGTGAGGAAACCCATATGGCTGAATTGTACTTAGTCATGTGACAGGGTATTTGTACAAAACGGCGATAGGCTTGCCCCCTATCACGTGAGTACACTGTCGATGCAAAAATGGGTACTCTGAACACCAGGTGACAAAGGCACGTGATGTTCAGAAGTAGTAGTACCTCTGCCAACCCCTTCGGGGATATTCGGCGTGAAAGTGTATGTCTATGTAAAATTTTGAAGTGTAGTGGTAAGTTATAATAAAAGTTAGCTTATACAAAATATAAACTGAAAGTATAGATAAAGTAAGTAACTACATTCAAAGTAAGATAAAAATGCTTGTACTTCTGATATATTTGAGATAGAGATTATATAATTAACGCTCATAAACATTAATATATAATATTACAAAAAAATAAATGCTTTAAGTATAATTCAGTATAAAAATGCATCAATTTATTTTGTTCATTTATTAATGAAATATTTTACTACTACAAAAATATTTTTCACATTAAATCTTAAATATTCCTTATAAATTCAGAAAACATAACTAATTCAAAAACGACATTTCCAATATGACGGATTATACATAAAAGATTGCTGATTTTTTTATTTTCGTCAAACGCTTCCAACACGTAGATGGATACTAACTAATAAGAAATATGATTTTTAATTCGTTTTATTTTTCGAAGTGTTTTAACAAGATTGAAACCAGCTGTTTGGCAGCTGTAATAAATAATTTTCAAGTACTAAAATTTGTTTATGTAGCTCTACTGCTTGTGATATATTTTTTCACTGGATAACGCTTTCAATAATTTAGGTTCTTAGGACAAACATTGGCCAAGTGCGAGGTTAACACGCGTACGATGGATTCCATAACATTATCTAGAAAAGGGTAAAATACAAATAGTTTTTATAGGAAAATCCCTTAACTACATATTATTTGAAATTTATCATTTATTTTTAAAATGAATTATAAAATAGAATATTCTGATTTGATATCAAGCATTTAGCTGATACCGTTACCACGTCCCTGTTTTTATATGGAGCCTCTATTGATATTTAATTTATTCAAATTTAGTTTCGTACGGAACCTTTGAAATAGTGTACAACAAAAATATTTCATAGGATGTATAGCAAAAAAACTACTGTAGCGATACTTAATTTATGCAATTTTCTATTTCGGGTGGTTTTATTTATTTTATATTTATGCCTTATTATTCATATAACCTACATTAAACCACACCAGAATAAACACATTTTAAAGCATAAATGCTGTTTTTGTATCAGTTTTCCAAATGTTCTTGTTTGTTTTACCCCCCTTTCCACAATATTCTATATTATACTTCATTTATTATTCTTACTGAGTTAATTTATAAGAAACATATCGCTTGCCCTTAATTTTCTCTGCACTTTCAAAGACAAATTTATAAGATTAATGCTGAGAAACATATCATCAAATCCTAGAAAAAAACACAAAATCAAATAAATACAACAGTAGAAGAATGTCAATAACGGTTAGTAAATAGACATTATCTGGAGAGTGGCAAGGAAGCAGAGTGCAACAAACGCGGGCAAAGCCACCGCGCACAAAGCTCGCACTCCACAGCTTTCCTCAAAAAAACCGCGCAGCGCGAACCACCGAGAGCAATTCAAATGACTCGACCCGCACCTACGTACATAAGTTATTAAAAAAAGTACGCCTTTGCCGTTCGTTTTTAATAAAAATAGTCGTCTCTTCTCTTTGTCAGCGCGTCAGAGGTGCCTCGGCTTCTATGTCTATTGATATGAGGGTGTGACTTCAAGTAAAGACGGAATGCATATTAATGCCGTCTCGACTTTACAAGCTGTTTAGTCTTATGCAAAACAATTTTTTTAACTATAACTATTTCTAACACAGCTTTACTATGTTTTGTAAGCATATCATTTTCTTGTTAGATTATGTTTTGTATTAAATAGAAGAACATTGTCATGAATAAAATTGAACGTTTAAGTTTTTCAATGCTGTATTTTAATATGTAACGATAGCAGTATCATTGCAGAAGGGTGTTAATGAGGCGAGGCGATGATGCGACGCGACGTACCACGACGAGGGTAGCAATGCGACAAGCAAGTTAACACATGATGAATACCTTTCATTTAATTTTTTCACAATACAGGGACACACCGCTTCCTTCATACTTAAGATTTGCATGTAAAACAGTTGACATCTACCGTCTTCATAATGTTTTTACAACGGATCATGAAATTTACTCCCTTTTTTCCACCGGCATATCTCTTACGAAAAGAGATGACTTAATGAACCTTGTTTACGTAGACGCTAGGCCAGCCGAGAGTAAGGTCCATAATTGCACGGGACCGATTCTACACATCACTTAAGATATTAATGAGTGCATCCGTAATAGGCGAAACATACATATGAAATTCAAATTTGTAGCTCGGTCGGGAGCGAGCTCCTCTACATATTTTAGTAGGCAGCCGAGTGTGAATTTGAATCTTTTGTAAGCGTTTAGAACGTCAGCTTGGACAGACAAACAATACTTTAAGCGATACTTCGCCTGTATTTTTATCTGATTGAATCAAAATGAAGAAAATTATATTCAGAATCATAATAGTAAGCAATATTAGTATGTGCTTGGAGCATGTAACCTGTTCGTCTCCGACGTACTCACGGTATATCGGAAACAACGGTCCGATTTTTTATATTGGTTAGGGAAAGTAATTAGTAAAGAGGCGAAAGGAATAACCGGAAAAAGTCATTCGACATAATTCATAACAAACAAAAATAACGGAAAACCCGTTCGGCGGCGCGCGGGTAGGCAATGAATAATTCTCTAACTGTGAGCGCGCCCGGCGCCCCCTCCCGTAGCTGGGGCACCACGAAAAAAGTACACGACCCGCTCGAGTTTTGTACTCAGGAAAAATAGGAGGTAGCCAAATATATAGGTGTACGTATACCATTCAGCAAAAAGTAACAAAAACTACAATACCGCGCACATGAATAAGTGAGCGTATCTTCATATACAACTACAAGAATGACGAAACATATCCAAACTAGATTCGGTTCCATTATACTCGCATTCGCACCGGACGAGCGGCCCACCTCTGTCTTTTAACCCTCGCGCCGCCGCCGCCGCTACTGTTTTCATTTAACAATGATTTGTAAGTGTTGGCGTTTTGCTACACACACGTCAAGCTAATTATGAATTTTTATTCATTAACGAAATGGTTACAAATGTCGCGGAGTTGCTTTAATATCGGCCAGAATAAAAGACGAAGGAAAGCTAATCCATTAGGTACGGAGTTGCTACCGAAAAAGGTAAAATCCGCTCCGGGGTGCTAAAATTAGTGGAGCTAGTAACGCTCCTCAGTGTTATGGTATTGTATTTAATCACTTTTGAGCAATAAATTCAGTAAGCGTTCGTAATACACTCAAGAAACAATGGACCCGATTGGATGGCAATAAAAGGGAATCAAACCCAACACAGCGTCGCCACTGAAAATGTCACTTACATTCGATATAATTACGGATGAAACGTCGACATCCGTCGAATAAAAATCATTTGATTAGGCTGTGCAATCGATAAAGGTAAAAAGAAAACTGTAAATAAATACAATAGGTGTGAGGGTAACAATGGTTAATTAAAAAGGTATGCGCATTAAGCGGCGGGAGTGGATGCTTGATTGCTGTAAAAGAACTAGTAAGCTGAGCCGGGTCGTTCCGTCTTTGCGTTTGATCGTAAACGGTACGATCAAAAATACGGGGCAGCTTGACATACTTCGCTCGGCGCTGCGGGGCGGCCGGCGACGCTAAATAGGTGGCCTCCTGACTCGCCGTCTCACGCATGCTCTAGCAACCAGCGCGATGGCATTACCCATGCTTGTACTATCTACCCTTCTTTAAGATTTTCCTTTAATTGCTTTTAGCCAATGAAGGTCAAAGTAATGATCGTTATTTTATTGGACTCATGTGCCCATTATCGTGAAAAAACTGATACTTATCGTCCCAATCTTGACAAGTAGGTATTCATCATAGAGATCAATTAAATTAAAAACAAATTAAGGAATCAGAAAGACAGAGAAAAGGGTACTCTCATATTTTTATGAATTTGGTAATCCAACGCCAAAGAAAGAATCCCTTATAGATTTGTCTTGTCTGTCCGTATATAAGCGTTAGCATAACGATGTTTGAACTAAATGTAAAACAATAAGTTAAGGGAGTCCATGCACATGGAAATAACACAGAAAAATACAATATATTATGAATATTATATATTAACATCAAATACTTGTTGACGTCTATTACTTTAATGATATATTTGGTCAACAAAAAATGAAAACAATTTCTCTTTATTATAAAAAATACAACCATTTGACGAAAATTCCGTTTATCATACAAGAAATATATATTTCCGTATTTTTTTATAACCACGCTTTTAAACCCCATTAAAATTAAACGGGACCACCCTGAAAGCAAATCCAACCGAAATGAAAAAAAACTTAAGAAAACGATTGAATATTGATAGAGTAATCGCATAACACACATACAAAAATAAAACATATAGCCGAATTGAGAACCTCCTTTTTTCGATGTCTATTGAAAATGTAATTATTAGATGTTCTTCGGGCTTTTTAGGGTTAGTAGCTTAAAAACTGCTATAAATAATATTTAATTGGTGTATTTAGAGATAGTCCTAGATTTTCAATCATATATTTTACTAGCTTTTTGCCCGCGACTATGTCCGCGTGGACTACATTTTTTGCATCCGGTTTACATCCACAATACCAAAACACTATCTTAACTTCTGCTTTTTTTATATTTTTATTCCCGTGGGCGTTGTAATAGATATGAAGATCATTGAGACTTTTTAAGTGATTGTTGGAGACCCATTTGACTACCTTTTCCCTATTCAACTCCCAAAAGTGGATAAAGAATTACTATCTCTGAAGCTAGGCGTTAGCAAGGTATACCGCTACGCCACGAAGACGTTAGTGTTGACTTCAAATTTTTTATAAGCTATATATCTAGTAGTCATACTATTGGCAAACAATTAAATGGACATTTATTTTGATGAAAATGGATGAAACCCTTATTTTTTCCAAAAAGACTATTAATGAAGAGTCGGATAAAGTCGTTCGATTAAAAAATGAACCGTGTAAATATGGGAAGCCATATAAAGGTTATGTATTTTTTTATGTTCCTGTAGGAATTCTTGCAAAATCCGGGATAAATAATATCCTATATGTTGGCCAGGTGTATAAGCTACATTCGTACCGAATTTGATTAAGATCCGTCTGGTAGAATTAACGTGATGACCGGATATACAGAAAGACAGACAGACAGACATTTTTTTCAAAAAGCGCAAATTTGGCTTCAGTATCGAAAATTAAACATATTCCACCGGATTTTAATTTTTTTCCTTCAATGTACAGTTTTGACCTCGGTAGAGTCTTATTATAGTATAGAAGATAGATAGATAACCTAGATAGAAGTGTTGAGCTATCTTAGAGCATATAAATAATAGCTTTACGACAGTTTCCGGAGATGTCGCTGGAGACCCTTCTCCAGTAATCCTTTATTTTCAATCTGACTCAAATGACGGAAGAATTTCGAAATTTGAAGCTCTTGCGTACCCTCTTGTAGGATGGATAGCCATATAGCTACATGAATGTACAATGAAACAAAAGTAAATATATTGAGGCGTTTTGGTTTTCCATCATTGTCATTCTTTTTAAGCTTTTTCTATTGTTGATAAGTTATTATTGACGAGTCATGCTATAATTCAGTGAAGTAATTTATGTGGTTTAGCACAGCATTTTTTTTTATCTATAGTTAAGTGCCTACATATATTATTATCTTTTGTGGTAAAACAGCAAGTTACCATGTATAATAATGGAAACTTATGATTCGGTTCTATCTGCGACATTTTATTGTATTATTTTGCGTTCTCTTTAATATTGGGTTACAAATCAATTTTCTGTTGTACGAGATTAGCAGTACAAAATGCAATAGCATTTTTTAAATTATAATTGCATCTGAAGGATAGGAAGCTTTTGTTTTTAAAATTGTAATGCAATAGTGAAGTATCGAATAATATAAAAAAAAGCCGTCAGATACATATTACAAAATATGTATATAATATCTTGGGATATGATTGGTTGCGTGCAGCATCACCACATAAAAATCGCAATACCTGTGCCGGTTTTTGGGTCAAATACCTCAAAATGATAGAAGTGAGGAAAGGCTTTTCAAGTACATTACATTTTTCGGTCACCACACCTCTTGCTCTTTATCAATATGGTTTCAATAGTAGGATTGTGTAGAACGGAAATATGACTGAACAGTTTCTGCTGATTGAACTTTGAAATTATATTATATTGACACAGGTTGTCTTTGTGTTTTTGTAAACTCCATTAACCTCGGTAAATGCAATGTCATCGTCGATACAAAAATTCGCTTGTCAGGGTTTAGTACTAAGAGCCGTTCAGACACAAAGTGGGCCAACCTCAAAACAGTACCAAAGAGTAATATCGAGGAGCTTTTTGCCGCCCACGTCATTAAACCTACCGCGACTGGCAGACACCTCTGAAGAATGCACTCTTAATAAGTCATCAGCTAAGTAGCGCCCCCTCTAAGAGCGCGAGAGGGGAGTGCGCGGGTCAGGGAGGGGGTGTAGGGGTACGTGCCCTCTGGCAAAGACTATGCTAAACTAGAAAATACTTGTTTAACTATTTTGAAGTTATCTACCCCGGCGTCGCCCTAGTAGACATATCTTATTATATATTGCATATAGTACTAGGGCATGCTGTGTAGTGTCGGCTTAGAATAGTACTACCCCATTTCATCCGGTGGGTGTACGTAAGAGGCGATTAACGGTATTGGGGCTTTTAAGGGATTGTTGGGCGATGCGGTTGGAGACCCATCACCAACAACCTTTATTTTTACCATCTTTTCCCCACTCACATTTCCAAAAAAGTAGCTGAAGAATTTCTGATTCCTTAGCTCTGGCTACCCCTTCTAGAGGTTTACAGCCGTGAGTATATGTATGTATGTATGTATGTACTAGGGTCTATTAAAAAATATTAATTAATTTATTAATTCCATACCATAGATCTAAGGATTAAAACCTCCAAACTTATTTTTTTATAAGGTAAAATCTTAATCGATTTTAACAGCTTCCGTTCGAATAGCAACGATCAATTCAATTTATTTTGGAAACATCTAACTATAAATATTATTACTGTTAGGTAAGAAAATTAGTACAGAAATATTTTTTCTACATAGAAGATATCTAATTGCATGAACTTATATAAAATAAAAAAAGAGTTGGTGTCATTTCTAAAGCGTAATTACTCTTTGAGATGAAAGCGACAAGTGAAAATTCACATTAGAGCTGTGATAACGCATTGTTCTCTTACGAGGATTACTTACCTCTTGTTTTCGACGATACTCTATATTACTCTACGAGCCCCTTCTTCACTATTACAAACGCTTGATATAAAAAAGAGAAGCACCCTATGTCTAGTGAGCTCATGTGTGTGTATGAACAATTAGTAGCGTTATTTACAAATACTATACTATAAAAAGCAAGCTACAAAATAAATACACACATGCTCACGCCATTAGCTCCAAATAAATAGTTTCAATTCAATATATTCTACTCCTACCTATGCTAACCACAACCCTGAAAATAAAAGTATTTTATACTCCTCGCTAATGTAAGTTAGAGAACATTTACATTGACTCTCAATATTTGTCCATAAACATTTCAAGCTTTACTTTAGACTCAAAGGTATCAAAGAGAAAAAACAAAAAGAGACTTTGAAGTGAAAAACTGAGGAAAGTACATTTGAAGCCACCGAGCACTATAGGCAAACTAAATAGAGAAGTGAATACCTTTCCTATCCAGTCAATAATTAATTAAAAGTAAAACGAGTCTATCGATAGTCGAGATGGAGCACTTCGGAAACACAGAACACGGAACGTATGCCGACTCTTTGATTTGAAATGATTACCAATTCAAAGGCTAAAGCTAACGACGAAGGGATTTGAAGCAGTGGATTAATTAGAAGGTATCATTGATGCTGAGTGGGATGTAAGAAAAAAATACATATTTGATTAGTGTTAACTTGAGCGGTTGGCGACGCAACGGTGGCGCCGCGGTGCAGTCGAGTAGTGAGTTTGTCGGTGCGGACAGAGCGCATACACATAATATACTCTTAAAAACACACTTACTGAATTTGATAGAAGCTATATGTTTTATAATAATCAAATTCGTGGTCGTTCATATTGAAATACTTCCTGTAATGTTTTTATTACACTCAAGCGCACCACAGAAAATTACTGAATGATTAAAAAACAAAAACATTGTTTTAGCGAAAGCAGAGTAGAAAAAGGATGTATGAGGGCAATTCATAATAATAATAATAGCCAAGTATCTTCCAAGAGTCGCTGAGGAACGGTTAATTTCGATGCTCTGGCGGTAGCCAGTTACAGGGGCACCATTGTAGGATTCATACCCGTGAGTATATTTTTGTTAGCCTTGCAGTACAAATCAGGATTAAAATCATGATGAAGTGACAGTAACAGGACAGTGTATAGATGCGGATGCAGCAAAAGGGGGAGGAGGAGGCGGTTATGGTTAATATCTGCTAACTTTCAGGCGTGACGTTATAGATAGAGTATCGATATTGGAGATAAAATGTTGTTTTCTATCGTAATAAGAGAAGAAAACCCTTACAAAAAGTTATGTATTAAATTCATCTTTTCCAGTAATGTTTGTAAAAAATCAGTTGAGAAGCACCAGAGGGCGCTAGCTGTATCGAACGAGGGTCGGCTGCTGCCTATGAAGCTAGGGGGCGACGATTGCTCCCTCTCACTTTTGCTTTTCTTGTTGCGTCCTTTTCTTTTTAATTCGGCGACGTATTTTTATTTGCTATGATAAATTGTAACCGGAGTGTGGGTGTAGGGGTGTGAAAGGGAGTTTTCCCTTTTGTTTCGGCAATTTTTATGCGGAATGTCTGGTTGCACTTAATTGCGTGGCAGGCGCGGTGGCAAGCGCATTGTCAAGATGTAGGTCACCACTGCGGAGGGTCCCGCCGACGACGTCGCTTGCCCTGACCTGACCTCTTAACTTTTGAATCAACCTTCATCTTCCGATTCAATAAAAACCTTTTAATTGACGTTTGTTTCCTATGAATCAGATGACACTAATTTCATTTGTTTATTTTGTTGTGAGTTCAAAAAGGGGAGCGCGAACAAATTGGATCACTTTGTGAAATTTAGAAAAGACATTATTTGAGTAGGCAAATTATGAACTATATATTTTGAGAACAATAGTGTCACAAAAACAACGATCTTCTTTACCGATGTCTTGTTGCTTTCCTTTCTAACACTTTGGTGTTTTAACCAAAAATACATAAACACTAAAGTCTCACTTCTTAAAATAAAATGATGCATTAAAATATAATTAACTATTATTTATTTATTAAATACTGTGATTTTGTGGTAGTGATATAAACCAGGAATGTCCAGGGAATCTAATGGACGTATAGATAAAGGCGTAATTTTTGCTTTCAGTCTTTATGTGGTTTAGATATTTATGATGCAGGAAGCCCGAGGTAGTAATGAAAACTTGTAATCACATTGGCGGTTAATCCTATTGGAGGCCATGAGAGAAATAAAGCACTTTAACTATTAGCCAATAACTTTTAGGAAACAAGATCATTGGGACAATTATAATTTTAGCCCGGTTTTAAGCCATCACCACAACACTTCAGGCATGATTTCGTGTGAGTTGACAATGTGGCTGAACATCCATACACAATTTTACAATTATTTCCGTGTTCAAGTACAAAAAATGGGTGATTTCCTTATATTGAAACTCTGGCTACTGCTTTTTTTATTGATAGCTGTGAGTGTAAATAAGTGAATACAATAGGTACAGATTTCACGAAAAGTCTGAAAATTATTAAAATAATATAAATAAAAAATGTATAAACAAGTTATCAGTTTGCAAAGTGAAAGTAATCTATTGCTCTGACATGTTTCCAGTAAAAAGGAAACACAATATAAACTATACAGGATATTACCGATTCTGCGCTCAAATATCAAAACTATTAGTGATGAATGGAATAGCGGGTCATGCGAGCGCGCAATACGAGTGCGTCCCCCGCGCCCGCCTTCCAACAGACAAACATACATTATACATATAAATAGACAATACTATTTCGAGAGTTATCATACAAACGATAGTTTGTTTAGTAAAAAACATAGAAAAAGGACAAATACAACGTCACAATAAATTGGGCTCACAGCACAAGTGTAAAGTAAATTCGCGACTGAAATATACAAACCAAATGTAGTCGGTAATGTCATTAGAGCACGACCATTTTTAGATCAAATAAAAATAAAATAAGCAAGAGTCCGAAGTGACCTGGCAAAAAGCGGAATGATGGAAGTTAGGGATGCAAAGTGACCATCGATAGTCTCTGCTGCATTCCTCAATATTTAGAGCAAAAACTGCTTAGAATAATTATGTTTTGAAATATTTATTATGTTTAGCGTACCGCGCATAATATCTTACTTAACAAAAAGCTATAAAACTCTTAATGAATACGTTCCCAGATAATTTTTAAATGTAGGTTAATATTTTACTTTTAGTAAGACTCATAATAAGAATGAAATTCATATGAATACTAAACTTATGATGATGACTGCAACATATCCGCAAATTCGTCATCGTAAAAGTTTAAGCGTAGCATAAATAACGTTAGATCAAAACCGGTGAAATTACAATCACCAACGAAGTATGATATTGAAATTTCAATAAATCTTTGTGAATGATTTAATACAATAAATTACATTGCTAGCTCTGATGGGCATTGAAGCGTACTCGATTTGGTGAATAGTTATAAACAGCTATTATGATATAATTAGCGATCGCTCATATACGACTAATAGTTACAACACTTTTTAAGTTATAATCTTTTTATAAACATTTAAGTGTTCCTGCTTTCACCGCAGGTCAGCCATTTATAATATGAGTATATGAAGTACACAATTTCGCTTCTATATAAATCATCCATTATAATATGCAAGTGCATGACGGAACCAAATTATAGATGAGTAAATATTTCATGTTTATTGAATAAGCTAATTAATAAGTTACTTTGATTTATGCTAAAAAGTATTTCTTTTGTATTAACTAAAATATAGATAAGTTAATATTGAGAGAAAGAAAGAAGACGAATAAGGAAAGGCAAAATATAAGGAATAAAGGAAAAATTAAAATGGGATATTTGTTACTTAAATGCAGCAATGTTCTAGTTGAGTCCCAATTTTAATTTTCGCCTCATTTTCTGTAACTTTATTAACTATTTGGCAACTATATCCTTCGTAAACATTCTTTGTGTACAAAAAGTGCATTTTAAGAAGAAATTTTTCAGTCTGCGCTAAATGGCAAAGTCATTTAGGTGACACGTAATAAGGACTAATGGTCATGTTATTGATAAGAGCGGTGCGCAGTGCCTCATTGTAACTACATTAATATCGGCTGGGTCCTCGCCCTCCCCACTCAGGCCCTCTTCATGAAATATTAAAAATTCAATTGCGCTTCCCTTTTATTTTTACTCCTGCTTTGATATCAACACGACGAGGCCGCGGTCCCCCAAGCGAGTTCCCTTACAATACGAAACGCAGAATTTACGTTTTCAAAAAAGTTTGCGGATTTACCTATGCTGCATAGACTATATTCTAAATTCATAAATAAAAGATGTTATTAAAGGAAAGAAAAATCTCGACACTGGCGACGGGGGCGTATACCCGAAGGTCGCGGGTTCGAACCCCGCCAGTGTCGAGATTTTTCTTTCCTTTAATAACATCTTTTATTTATGAGTAATAATCCCCACATGAGGAATTCATGTCAAAAAACATTAAATTATATTCTAAATTTTTTATGTCAGGGATTATAATTTAAGTCATTAAAGTAGATTTATGGACTTGATGATAAGTAAAATTCAAAAGCTGTATGTACAGATTTTGAAAGCAATACCGGGTAGCCTCTCGATTTTAATAAGGCATCCACAAAAATACGACATTTCAAATTCAACCATTAAAATTCCAATGAATTTTATAGAAAATATAGTTATTATTTAGTTATAGTTAAAATTCGGAGGTAGGAAACGCAAACACTACTAGAACGTGTAAAAAAAGAAACAAAGGATAGAGAAATTTCGCGCTGGATGCCAACTGACACTGTAGCTCAGTTGGCAGAGCGACGGGGGCGTATACCCGAAGGTCGCGGGTTCGAACCCCGCCAGTGTCGAAATTTTTCTTTCCTTTAATAACATCTTTTATTTATGAAAAATATAGTTATATCCAGCAGTTACTGGTTATCCTTGCAACAAAAAACGGGTTGAGTTTCGGAGAACAAACGTAACGATTATTTGGAATCAACTAATGTCTCGTTTTGATTGGCGGTTTTCACGGAAAGACATCAATAGCCTGTGCCCCAAATACAGATTCAATTTATATTTTATATGTTTACTTAAATGGACGTCCCAAACATAGGATTGTATAATTATATCAATTGTAACATGCTTTGCTAATTGATTGGTGGGTTCATTAATAATAATTAATCTTGTATGTACTAACTATTCAATAACAATTAATATAAAGAAAAAAATAAAATAAAATAGAAATAGCATGAATTTAAAACCTACCTTAAATATCATCTTGTATAACAATCTAAACATAGATGTAAGTTAAATTTTGTCATTAATCTTTATAAATTTGGGAAATGAAGGCTTTATTGTTATTATTATTATTTATGTTTACTTATGGCCATAAGCCCCAAAAAGGGGTAGACAAAACTTCACAGCTAGAAACTCCTCTGCCACATTTGGAAGTTGATAGGGGAAAGATGGTAAAGAATAAGTATCATTGATGATGGGCCCCATACCCTTAGCTGCCTCTTACGATTACGAGCCCCGTGGGTAGAAAGTTTCTATTTTGTACTTTTCTACAAATCTATACAAAAGACAGAAACTAATTGGCCTCCGGTTTCGTTTCTTTATTTCCTTCGCTCACTGAGGTCTTTGGAAATGTGCAATAATTTAAAGTTATTTACTTACAAATAGACAAGTGGTCCGCCACCAAGGTAAATATTTACAATTACTTAAAGTTTTTCATCTGAAGGAAAAAGAGAACCGCGCATACTGAGACCGGAGGATTCTACTTGCACAAAATAAATACTTGACAAGCTTCATATAAATTGTTGCTGTTTAACTTTAGCAACATTTCACAAATGTATTAACTCGCATTACCCGTTTTCTGCCTAGTTAGACAAAGTTTTGTCCGTGAAGTTGCCTGTTAATATTGCAGTGCAAAATAAAAAAAAAACATTTCATACGTTCCTACACTTTGTATACGGTTAACTTTTTTCATATTATCCTCCGCGCGTTAATTTTCAGCTGGCATGAATGTATGAAATAGGCAACATTATTTTGTTTGGGAAAAGCTGAAGTAGTTGACAGGAGTTTAATAATAAGACGCTCCAAACAATACAACCATTGTATTAAATTCTAGTTATTTTTTTTAAAAACATTGTTTTTAAAATGTGAAATATTCAATGAGTATTACATTCTTACAATAAACTACATGATTAGTTATAATCTTCTCCGTTTTTATCTTTATTTTGTATAAAGCTTTAATTGCAATGTAGTTGGTATGTTACATGCATTTTTTTCCACTGTAGGACCAAAGGTATTTTCGGGATAGAGAACGCAAAAACATTAAAACTTACACTCGATTAGTAAAATGACAATCCTAAAAAAAAGTATGCTCTTTTAAAATATTGATGTGAATGCGTAAAATTGCATAATGTACGTTATTAAAGCGAGTGTCTAGTAACATAGACACCCTAGCTTCGTTCTTGAAACAAAAAGGGACTTGATTGCGTCAGGTGGATTGAAGAGTGTCACACAATAGATAGAGCATGCACACCTTAGTCACACCGCACATATTGAAAAGTAATTGGCTCTAAACTTATAGCATATATGTACTCGCGGTTGTTCAATTTAGCCAGAGGTGTTTGAACGATACTGGTTTTGTTGAATAACATTTTCCTTTCAAATTTTCTCCTTGTTGTTCTAATTTTAGTGGTGTCTCTGTTGCCGATAGAAAGACTGACTAGTCAAGAAACTGATCTGCGAAGTTAGCTCCGAAGTGGGAAAAATACTATCTATCTATTAATTAGAAATGGATTAAAAAATATATACATATGATTGAAAATTAGAGTTATATTTCATAATTCGTGTTCGGTTAACAAGCAACGCCATTGCGTCAACGCTTTTTTATCTAACGCTCTTTTTATTTTTATCTTTCCTATGCATCCTTTTTCCGTATTTAGTAATATTACTTATCGGCTAAATTTTCGATAAAAAGAATGGGATAATATTGATATATTGGATGCCAAAATAGACACATAAGCAAACAAAAGCAAAAAAAACACATTTAAAAACAAAAATTAAGGAAATACACATTACCGCTATTTATTTAATAATTTGGTATTGCTGTTCAAATTATTATAAATTATATGTTTATAAACTAAAACACAAATAAATTTAAGTAAACCATATATAAACTGAAAGAAGGCATTAAGAATATATTGTTGCTAAAATAGTATTATTTTTTTTTCTTAATTTATTATCTATTCTCTTTTCTTTAATTATTTATTCATTGCAAGTTTACATTTACTATTTGCGTTAAATTTCAATTATTCCATTTTATTAATCATAACTTCTACAAAGAAATATTTTTTATACAATTTTTTGTAATAACGGCAAGCGATCATGATTAACTTTGCCCATTAGCCTTGTAACTGCAAAGCGGATTAAATACCAATAAAGAGATTTGACCAACGAATATAATTGCAGCCAATCCACGGTTCATGATATTTCAATTGGACTTACTGTTTACATACCTTCATACGTACCATAAACTGCATTGTTTAAATACTTCTTATTAATAGCGGTAGCTAATTCTACACATGGCCATATCTTACTGCTGCAAACTTACCTGAAATAAAGGAAAAAAAAATTAGGCCTGTTATTGTATGGAACACCGTGTTATTTATAAACAAAATGCTGCACAAAGTTATAGCTAATGATATGAGCAACCATTGTTAAGTTTCAAAACAAAATTCTCCAATGTTTCTTTGATAAAAGCATTTAACCAAGTCGAAGGCGGATTTTTGTTTTACTCTATTATTTATTGTTTTGATGTATTGACTTCAGCAGATCTAAATTAAAATTTCTCGAAATGACATGAATACACACTAGTGTGGCCAAATGAAATTGCTTGCATAGAATTATCAGACTGTTTGATTGAACGTAAATATTATCGAATAGTCAAAGTGAAACATATTTGCCAGACGTTCGGAAACATGTCCGCTTCAATCGAGTTAGGAATTTAGTAAGAACGACATCGCGTCGTTGTGTACCGAATTAACACTCGCTCTCAATTTTGCTGGAAATCTGCCGTTTTGCTAAATGCCTTATCGCATATTTCTCTCTTGGTACGATTTGCGGCGAGATTTTCCAAATTTTCAGCTCTCAAATAGCCCGTAGGCCTCGTTAAGAATCTGACTGAATCAAGTGGAAATTTGAATTTGAGTAGAGTGGGGTTGGTTGCAGCGTTCCTCTACATACAATTGGACGTGGTTAAGATGCGAGTGGAGCGGCTCGTCGAGCTGAGTCGATTAATGCATTAGGAGGTATGTGTCCGTGCTGCGTGCCCGGTCTTACTACCCCACCCACTCGCCAATCAACTATTTAAGCCGAATTCATGAATGTCTGATACGGCGAAAAGTTTTGGTTCCAAAAGTTTTTGGCGACACGCAACCAAAAGTTGGTTTGACTGCTTTTATGAATATGTGCATATCTACAGGTATTTTAAAACAAAACTAAACTCACATTTTATTTCCTTCCTTTTTATTGACTGAAAAGCATTTCTATCGGAATAATTAAATATTTTTATGGAAGTTACGTTTGGACAGATCATACTAGGTTGGGTTATTTTATTGCAGATTTGCAATCAATTATAACTCATTGATTAAAAAATAAAACAGATTTCATTAAGTTGTTATAAAAATATTAAATAGGTATTAAACAAACTAAATACTTGATTTTTTTTAGAAAAAATTACCTCTGCCCCTTTATTAGGATACATAGTTAATTACTAAGTTAATATCTTAGTATAATATAACGTAAATAAAAAAGAATAATTAAGAAAAGAAATATTTTTATTTAGCGCCAATATACAATAATATAAACGTATACAACTGAGAATGGTTTTATGCTAATTAGTATGCATATTGCACTTTTTATGCAAGTTTGAATCCAAACTCAGTTTCTAAATAACATTCACATTTTTCTCTTTCAAATTTCATGTAAAGGACGACACCTAACGGAAATAACATGCCTATCAAAAGAATCAAAATCTACAAACCGTATCTATCAGTCCAAACGCACTTGCCGGCTGATGAATAAAATTGATCCCCTTACAAACTAAGCGATAGTGCTGCAAACATCCAAATTCACAGGATACTTGACGCAACAAAAAAAAGGATTATTTTGAATGGCACTTCTGAAGTAACGAAATTATTACTAAGGGCCCCTTTTCATTTGGAGGCACTATTTTTCAATTGAAAAAGTTTAGCTTGGATCTTTGATGCATGATTTTTGTTTATTACTGCTAGTTCGCTTAAAAGTTTAAAATACGATTTGGTTTTGACGCAAACATTAGGGTATTTTTTCTAATCATAAAAAAATGTGTATTTATTTTTTTTATGTGACGGTTCCTGGTGTTGCCAAAAATCATTATATTTACTCCAACTTAACTAACAAAAGCGTTTTATATGGTAATTTCGAAGTAATAATATCTCTATACCGAGAAAAAATATTACTGTGAAAAAGTGAATTACCAGCTATATGCTGATAGCCAACATAATAAACCTTACAAATGGCGGTGGCGGCGAACATTTTTGTACTTTTAATATCCGTCGGCTTAGAATAGCACTACCCCATTTATTCCTAAGGGTGTTCGAATAAGGGCGGACTTTGGGAATTTGGCCTTTTTAAGACATTTTTGGAGACCCATCACCATTTATTTTACAATGTTTTCGTCAATCATACTCCAAAAGTGATAATTTTTTTATTTGGAAGCTCTGGCTACCCCATTTTATGTTTGTATTTAGCCAATCTCTTAAACTTCCTTTAACCGTTTTAAAAACTACATGTGATATGAATCACGGCATTTCCATAATTAATCCTCTTAGGGGCAGACATAAACAACTGATTGCCACTTTGTACAGCGTTTAAAAATATGAGTAAAACCCTCCTTACTTGAACGAGTAATTTTGTTTACGACATTTTGATATTGTGTAAGGTTATTTATTTTAATTAACAGCAGCCAAAAGAGCTGATAGGTAATAAAATAATTCGAAAATAATAGTAACTTTTGTAAAATACCTAACTCTATCACGTGAGTACACTGGCCAAGCAAAACATCTCTGAACACCAGTATAGCAAGCACGAGCGCTATTTTAACGACACGATAACGGTTAGAATGAGATGGCAGTATACGATACTAAGTAAGTGCGTAAGAGATGGCCTGCTTTATCGCGATAACTAGTTTAAACACCGCTCGTGCTTGCCCTTCTGGTGACAATGTCACGAGATGTTCAGAAGTATTAGTACCACTGCCCTTCGGAGATGTACAGCGTGAACGTTTGAGTTTATAATAAATGCCAAGTAACGACCAAAGGAAACGATATGTACAAGTTATTCACACATGTTAAAATTGCTATTTGATATTTACGACACAATATCCGAAGTAGCATATTCGTAACATGATATCACTTAATCACTTCATTGTTTACCAGCTAATGCATTTGATTTGATCACCTGTCAGTAACCTACTTCAACGTAATTAGTATTCTATACCCTGGAAGCAGTTTTGATTAACGTTACGATTACGATTTACAGCTAGATGCCTTACAGTCGTATTGATTTATTGCTCTATAATCGAAGATTTCATATACATACATATAAATCACGGCCATAAGTCCCTAAGGTGCAGCCAGAGCTTCAGTATTAAAAAATCTTCAGTCAATTTACTAAAAATACAAACGCATCGTACAGTTATCACAAACATTACCTATTCAATGTAATAATTAAACTAATTAACAGATTTTGGTGTGTTTTGCCATCCAATACGTTGAAGGTTTAAAAAAACTAGCCTCGTATCTAAGGTCTTTAATATGTCCATATTTTTTGCTAGTTACAATAAATAGAACTGCTTTTATATTCTAAATATATAAATAATAGAGAAAAAATATTATTCCGTCTTAGTAAAGTTAAATAAAATATAGGTACACGTTCTTTGCATTTCAATATAAATTACCTTTATCGCAACTAAGAATTAAAAATATTATTTTATTACAGATACAAAGCGTATACAACTAATAAGAACTTAATTCGGCGCCAACTTATCAATGCGGTATGCCCTTGGTATGCCAAACAAAGTAGCCGAGAAGCTGTCAAAGTGGACGCTCTCTTTAGAAACGCACGAAGCACAAAACCGCGACCCTTACGGCGTTCATGCATACAAAATGACCTCGACAAATGTCTACATGCGATAGTCGTATACAGTAATACTAAAATTGTCTCTAAGCATTGCACCCCAGCGCCGAACTCGCCGCCGCCGCCGCGCCGCCACACTCCTACACTGCATTTACTGCGTATCCCTTGCATTCTTCTACAGGACGTTCAATCATTCCTCATTCATAAATAAATAATTCTACCCTCTTTCATTTATATCGGTGCGTGACGCTGCATTTCATTTTTATATTACTGTTTACTCATAACTTAAAAGCTACACAGGTACAGGTAAAAGAATCCTTATATTGTCGTATAAGTGACAATATTCTACACTAAATTATGATCGGAACATTTCCATTAAGAATTTCAACGGAGGAATAATGAAAGCGTTAGATTGCGGTGACCGTGTCTCAACACCCTGTGCGTGTTGTCGACGTCAACTGTTTGTTTTGCAATAGGTTTGTCGGGGTAGGGACATACAGGTCATTAATTGTTGTGAACGGCCGCTTCTAATCGATAACGTGCACTGTTCGATTCTAGTTTATATTAATGCTATTTGTGCAAACCCTCCTATCTATCTAACCTCGAACGGTTAGGAACCACCACCGCCCGCTGCTCCGCGACCCGAACTAAAGCACTAATTATGCACTTCATTTCAAAATAATACAATTTATTTTGGGGGTGTAATGTAATTACTTATATCTAGCATAGCAATATAATTTATTTATGAAATGGATGCTCGTACACTTAGTATGGGTTGCAATGATGGTAAAAAGTGTAGCTTTTGTTGGCAATGTAAACATTACTTGCTGTTGTTGTCATAATAAAAAGTAAGACAATGTTATTTAGAAACGTGAAAAACATACACTTGGACAAAACACATTATTGTTTAAAAAGTCAGTTGTTTGTTAGTTGATTTCGAGTTTCAAGTAATCATTTTTCTCGGACTTGAATAGTAAACCTCCTTTGTTCCACAGTGTCAAAACATTTTGTAATCGTTTCCATAATGTGATTTTTATCGTTCCTGGACAAATACTACTTTACATATTTAGATTCAGGTGTAAAAAATATCGAATTAAATTGTCTAAGGTTTAAATGAATTTTCAAAAGACAACAAGCAATGTTTTGAATGTTCCGAATTCAATAAAAAAATACCACATAATTCAACAAAAGTTAATCAGACCTCCAGCCATACCAGAATGATACGCAGTATGGTCAATATTCACTCAATAGAGCGTCCCTTCGTCATGTAATCCCACTATAACTCAACAATGTCCTAAAATGAACATGCTTTCAAGCCAAAATGCACTCGCAATTTCAAGGGACAGTAATAGAATAGCCCTTAACTTAATTTTACTTGGCCGTAAACGAACGCAATTTTGCTGACAAAACCGCAAACATACATAGTTGCAGGAGAGGAGTCGGCGAATCTAAATTCATGAGGACAGCACGTGATTAGAATGACGTACTGCGTATCGATGCATGGAGTTTCGGCGACAGAAATGTACCTATCGACTGCCAATGTACCTTTCGCGTGCCAATGCTGCCCGCTTCATCATATTGAAAGCACAAAGTTGTGGATCAGGAGCAATTGTTTATCAACGCCATTGTTTCACCAGCATTTCTAACATGGTTTGACATGCAAAATCAGTCCGGCGAATCAGTCACCATTGTAACTGATACGCCACCAGAAATCCTTGTTGTTTTGAATTCTGTGATCTAATTTTGATAAAAAAGCTTGAAATAAAATCAGAACATACAACCTTATAATGTTAATAAATACCAATTATTTCAGTTTCTCTAGTTAAAAAGCATAAAATACATTCTAACAAACAATAAATCATATTTTTTATGTGGCTAGTACTAAAAAGTTCACTGTATAAATTGTTAAGTTAAAAATGATAAATTTTAATCTATATGAGTTTTTTTTAAAACAGTGATTAAAAAAATAGTGTGCTACTTTAAAAGAATTAAATAAAAAAAACAACTAACTCGTAGAAAGCCCTTAAAGAAACATCAGGGAATGCCACTGTTAGTGACTTATGCAACAAATCGATTAGCTGTATACAAGTTGGTGGGTTTTAGTGTTGCAATCAGCTGGCAACTTAGAAGAAGGAACACATCACACTAGTAGATACCTGGGAAGTGAGAATACAGGCATAGCTCAGGAATTGGCAAAGATCGATTATATCCCGTTGCTAATTGGACCGTATCCGCGCGGCTGCGGCGGCCGGCCCTCTACCAATTGTGTTAATCAACGAATCGCTTTTCAATTGCATTCTAGTACCTGTCAACCACTGCCTCGTACCCCTAGTCTTACTACGTACCTCGCACTGCAAGCCTGTTCTTAGCTAATTGACAATAGATTAATTAATAGAGATGATCCATCATGTTGTGATCGTTGCGTGCGTACAGCCGCGTTGTAATAGGAAAAATATAGCGTTTCACGATAACTCATTAATATTACTTTATCGGAACTTAAAAAAAATATCATATACAGCTTAATTATTAATGTCGCATTTATAGAAATCGTTAATACATACATTCATATATAGTTGGGGTAGGCTTATCTTTTCATACATACCTTTTTATTCAAGAGATCATTAATATAATTATGAAATGAAAGTAACACAAATAGTTTTGTCACTTTCTATTAATAAAATTATTTAATTATTTTAATCTTTTTTTTTAAATCACCGATGTTTAAGAAATATTGAGTACAACGTCTACGATCACTCGTAGCCTGCCGTTTGCTACGCTCGCTGTCCCATACTACGAAACTTAGAAATTAGCGGCAACATTTGAGTCAGCACATTGTTTCAAAAACACAATTTAGCTACCTTTCTTTTAACTAATAAACGCAAAAAAATCATTTTTATAATATAATTGTCACCAATTCTGATATGCCTTCAAACTAAACTGAATTTCTAATAATCGAGATGATAAAATCTGTAATTATGAAAAAACGGTAAATTATCATTTTTCTTAAAATTCAAATTGTAGTCGAGTCTTAGTCATTTTAGTTTGAATTGTTTAAGGTGCAGTTTGAAGGATCAGTAATAGGGGCCTGGTTGTCTGAAAAGTAAGGAGTATCACAGAATGTTGAATGGAAATAAGTCGCAAATAGATTACATATTTGATCGCCCGATGAAGCGGTTTGATCTTTCCATGCCATGGTGTTTGGGAAACCGAGGCTTGAGAAAGAGGTTTACTATACCAGGGTGGAAACTGAGACGCATACTCGTAATTGATTTTTTTGGTATATATAGATCACGCAACTCACGATTTATTATTTATTTATTTTCAACTACCTGATTACGATGTTCAACTACCTTATTAGGTTTGGTTAAAACCGTTTACTCGATAGTTTCACTGCAGGGCTCTATGACAATTTTGGTTTATTCTCTTGGTCCGTATGAGATTATATACCTAGTCGTAATTTAATCTCAGGCCATGGTTGAGCCCTGAGTGTATTCGTACGCAACCCTCGAAATACAGGCCAAAACCTATTACTCCTGATTTATCGACGGTGAAAAGCATTTTAGATTAGTGCTAGTTTAACTACGCTAGCTAATGCATCCTAAACTCTAAGAGACAATAAACATAACAGTCGATTACCTGTATATTTGATTTGCTGTTTTAGTCAAAAGGAATAAGAATAGTTAATAAATAGTATTTGATCGTTTCTGGAATCATTTTTTTTTTTGAAAGAACTGTAATTTTCATTTTTTCTTGTTGTTAAACAGTTAATACTATTGACATAATATTTCACTGATATGCCAAAAATATACTCATTTTGTTACACTGTCATAAGACCAGAACAACTCAGCCATGTGGGTTTTATTAGAATGTTTTACCCGCCATTAACAAGCTTGATAAATTAACTACATATATGGCATAATGATAGACATTGCAGGAGGCTCGGCTCATGATTTGAACTCACGTATCCTTCATGACAAGTGTTGATGTTGTACCACTAAGTTTAAGCACATATCTTAAAACAGTTCAAATCTAAAAATAATTTAAATTGATGCATAAAATATGGCTTTCAACAAAATAAACGAATAAGGATAATTCGGTTCAGATTGAACTTAGCTTTTGTAAGAATCAGATCAAATGCGTCTCACTATTGTCTGCAGATAAATTCGAATACGAGATTCCATTGAATAGAAGTAAAATCTCCTATTTGTATCATTCCATTACTACAATTACAATTTGGCCTAGTCCATCAAATACAGAATTTAATTATGAAATAAATCAATATAATCGGTTCAATATACGAGATCGGATTAACATTTCGCAGAATTGTCATAGCCCTTTTGTGGGTATAATTGTTTTAGATTTTATGTGATCGAGATTAACCAGACCTGGCTGAAAGGCTAATTAGTAATGGATGTAATAATACAGGATTAAAGCTTGCCTATCAACGTGTCATAATTTGATGACGTTATTACGTTATTGCTATTAAATGTAACAGAATGTTTCGTTCAAAATGTAAAGGCAAAGTGCTGAAATGTGCGAGTGATATTTATGTTCTAATACAAGTAATTCTAAAATAAAGCAGGCCGCTCGAAACGAAATATAAAATTCATGTGAATAATTCAAAAGCACCATTACCAACGGCCCGATTCCATGATTTGCCAGCGCAGAAAACTACACTAAATATTTAAGTAGACGTTATATGTATTACAATTTTCATTAAACATTAACGAGGATTTCAGGTAGGGCGGCCCGTGGGGTGTCCGGGCGGGCCTTAGCGGCCCGGCAGACAAACACTTATACATAAGTTATGTCAACACTGCGTTTCTATTCTGTTGTTAATCTAAAGGGAGCACTAATGCGCTAAGGTATACATTTTGAATGAAAGCGCGCGAAGCTATGTTCGCGGGCGACGGCGGCGTGTATTATGCATTAGCAGCATGATTGGCGATGGCGGCGCGATTGCGGCGGTCGGCCACGGGCGCACCTGTTTGTAGAGCGTAGCTCTCTACTCCAAATTAGCTGATTGTTAAACAATCAATAAGGATGGAGCCCGGATCTGGTCGGTGCAGCTCTTACGCATCACTGAAGCTATTGTTCTAATCCGACTGTGTATTTCAACAACTGCACAATGAAATTGCGACTAATAGAACTTTACGTCAGGCTGATGCCGCTTAGGTATTATGCATTTCCGATCGTTACTTTTTGAACTCAAGATAACGTTGTTCTCTATGCTCGTTTCATCAGATCACCAATCACACTAGGATCTATAAACAGTTGTAAATGTTAATAACAATATATCGTTCAATTGTAAATTGCACCCTATGAGAACGCAAGAAAAAAAAATGCATTGCGACTGATCATATTTTTTTTCTTTGAATTATGAAGACAAACTAAATGTTCTTCTTACATGTGACGCATTGAATAATAATTAATGAAATATGATTAGAATATTTATTGAAATTCAAGACTGATGTTTAAACTTCAGCTTTCATCAACTTCAGTTTTGTTTATGTAAATTTATACACGACAAACAATTTAATGAAATATTGCAGCAAACAAAACTATGACTTTTTAGCAATTAAAGTTTTCATTGCCTTTCAAAAGCATCGATAATGAAACTCCGTCAACTTTTGAAATGTTAATATTGCGAGCAATAGTGAATAAAAAGTTTATGTCCGCTAACAAAATTAAGAGCGATTCGCCTTTACCCGGCAAAGTTAGTAGCGTGGAGGAGAGCAGTTGATTAGCCCCGATAATTCAGGTGCCGGAGAGAGGTCTTTTTCACAAACGAAGCCTTCACTAGGCGATCGGTGATATCGAGAGCCTGTCGGCGAAACACTCAAACTTTCCACATCGCCTGACAATAGAAACTTCGTATAAACGCCGCGAGAGACACAACAAAGCCTCCACCGTGATGGCCACTCATTCTAAAAGGTATTGACATATCTATTCTAAAATGACATCTATTACAATTGTGCGTAAGTTGATAGTCACTTTAGTTTTCACAAGTCTTTGTGGGCGCTATCAATGCACGAATTGATTTGAAAACCATTGGAAATAGAGACAAGAGAATTTCTCTATAGACATCGATTATTGGACATAACACAAATTAGAGTCATTTCTGCATTGTATCTAGCCATTAGTAGTATGGAAATAAGAACTTATCAGTGCAACATATAGGCACAGTCACATACAACAGGTTTTAAGTTTAGTACTGAGCCAAATAGTTTGTATTCTATTAAATTATTGTTTCTCGAAGTCAAACACTTTATGGAGATCCATAATTAACTAATGTATATCAACGCAACTAAGATATTATTAATTTCGACTTATTGAAATGTTATTTGTCTGAAATATAAGCGAGTATATTAAAGCCTATATTTTTTTTTAATTTCTTTTGTGAATTTGAGTATTTGGGTTTAGATATTGATTTTTTTTACTTACCCCACCAGCCCATGACTTAATTCACGTAAATGTTTTTCAAACCTTGTTACTTTGACTTTGTTTAACTCGCACTGGCACGGTTTAATTAACAGCGTTATAAATCAACACTGACACTGACGACAGAGACTGAAGAAAAAAAATACTTATTTATTGGAATATTACAAAAAACACGTTCATAATTACGTTCACGTTATAATCTGGAGTAACCTTTAATTTGGCGAGGTTTTTTAAACTACGTGCTGATTTATAAAATGGGCCATTGTGTTACTAGTAGTAGAGAAGTTGCGGTGGGAAGATGAAAAATAAACATTCAATCCGTTCAAATTCATAAGCCTCCTTTTTTGCCGTTAGTTTAAAATAACTGATAATAACCCAACCGCTTTTAATTTTACAAATTGAAACCAAATGATGCAGTTTACTTTAACAATGAAACACCGTAATTATTGACTTACCTAATAGTATTTCTATAAATCGAATAAATACATACATAGTTAAGCGATGCGGTTTTGTCAGAGCAAATTCAATTTACATCACTAAACATACGTGGCTGCATTTGAACGATTTCTACATTATTCAAATAACAAACGTGCCAGCACATTTGCGTATTGCAAAATTTATGTTTCGAATATTAATATAGTCCACCTAGTTGCATCGAAGTTTATCAGGAATCTTCAATTTCTTGCAGAAAGTTATATTTGAATAATTTCCTATGAAAAATACTTAACTTGATTAGCGAACAGGACTAAACCTCGACTCAAAGATAAAGGTTTTAAACCTTTAAATAAATAACTGTTTTTTTAAATGAAAATAAAAAAAATACGTAGTTATTGAGTTAACTATTATTACTACTCGTTGTTAATTGAGAATGATATGCGAAGAGGGTTAAATCGACGGAGGATACAATTTTGGTTTATTTTATTTGAAACTGAGCGAATATCATTTTTGATTTAACACTATTTGATTTACTAAGCTTTCTTATTTTGTAGAAATGGTCGGCTTGAAGAAAATGAGCAGCTTATTTAAAATTACTTTCTTTAAATCAATATTACACCAAGTGTTATGACGATATCTCCATTAGCATCAGTGCTAAATATTTATAAAAATTTAATATGAATACGCTTAAAGTATTTTTTACTTTGAAGATCTTATCGATTATAAAAAAAACTGATATTGATTGTATATAAAATATACATTAATCGATTTAGCATACATATAGGTTTATTAATTAAGATCCAAAGGGCTTAAAAGCCAAATAGTGCAACGGTGAAAAGTAAAAATAAATGCTTCTGCCAATTAAACACTCACGTATTTTCCAGAAAAGGTTTTTTCTTTGTTAATAGAATGGAGGCCGAAACAAAAAGATTTGAATAAAGCAAAAATGTTTCCATGATAGAGGCTCTTTTATCTCTTTGTTGAAAAAAGAGACAAGAAGTTTCCACTATGAAATTACTGTTTGGTTTTCAGTCCATAGAGTAGTACACTGTACGATGTCGGCTTAGAGTAGCACTACTTCGTTTCTTCCTGCGGGTGTACATAAGGGGCTACTAAGGGCATTGGGGCTTTTTAACGGATTTTTGGGTGATGTGGTTAGAGTGGTAGACCCGTCACCAACAGCCTTTATTTTAACATCTTTCTCCACTTAACTTTTAATAATGGCTGCGTAGTTTCTAATTCCGAAGCTCTAGCTAACGCTTTCAGTATAGCAAGCACGAGCGCTATTTTATCGACACGATAACGGTTAGAATGAGATGGCAGTATACGATACTAAGTAAGTGCGTAAGAGATGGCTGCTTTATCCCACGCGATAACTAGTTTAAACACGGCTCGTGCTTGCTCTGCTGGGATTTATAGCTGTGAGTATATTTATGTATGTCCATGGAGTGTCAAATGCTTTTCCGAAAAGTCTATTTCTCTGTTTTAGGTATTGAAATATTAATGTAAACTATAAGCAAACACAGGTGTCATGAATGATGTATGTGTCTTGTGAATTTATTCACGACATCAACATACTGAACGATCTAAAAATATGAAACCTCTCTATTAATGAAAAGAAATTGTATATTCAGAATAACTATAGTTTTTTATGGTCCTATTTTTTAGTGATTTACTAGAGGTAACATTAGTAGTAGATAGTCTACGTTGCGTTGTCGAGCGAATTCTTCCACGATTTTTCCAGTTTCCTCATAAAAGCATTTTATAGTAGCGACAATTTACTTGAATAATAGATGATTAGTCTCCAAAATTTCAAACTTACTGTATACTTGTGATGAAATCTGCAAAATATATTACCAGAGCTTCAGAATCGGAAACAGTACTTGATTTTTCCAGACAGAAGTGGCTTATCTTATCTTTTCTAAAAACAAATAAAAACAATTTGCTGCAAGTTTAGAAATTTTCTCAAACAATCACCCTACTTTAAAATAAATTTAAATTCATTTTGGAGTAGAAAAGTTCCTCTAAAATCTCTTTAACACTGATCTTGTCAGTCATGTAGATTAAAATCTTGTTTCATGTCTTGAAACAATCTACCTAGAGTCCCTTTATAAAGCTGCACAAATATAGCGTCCTCTTTTGTTTCAGGTAACAAACCTCTGTGTCGGCTGCAGACAGCCAACGAGGAGTTTGTTTAGCGTAACTTAATCAACTGGGAGCTACCATAGACATTAACATCACAATGGATACCAACGAGTGGTCAAACTACCTTCATTCGAAATTCGTGCATACCTCTATGATTCTATGAAATATTGATTCAGCTATAACAGCAGCAAAATAAGCGGGTTTTAGTTATTCAGTGATTAGTAGTTGCTTAATCTTAAATTTATGTAGTTTAGATTCGAGATCGTCGTTCACATCTTCAGCACTTTTCACGGTTCATATGTTTTTTCTAGAAAACTAGACAATCAAGTATTGGTACTCCAACCTCAAGAGTTATATTAGGGTATGTTGGCATGTTTTTTGCTATGCCTCTCATATCGCGATAAATCGTAAACCTAAAAACGTAAACGTAAATCTAAACTAAACTAGTTTGTTTTTATGTTGGTAATATTTGAAGCTTATAGTTTGTCATACAAATAAAACTCCTTCCAAAACTCGGAACGGTCAAATTGCTTTTTATGTCAAGATGTTTAAGACACCCGAAGTAAGATTTTAAGTAGTTTACTATTCGGACTTTATAAGAATAACACTACCCCATTTCTTCCAGTGGATGTACGTAAGAGACGACTAAGGGTATTGGGGCTTTTAAGAGATTTATGGGCGATGGGGTTAGAGACCCACCACCAACAACCTTTATTTTACCATCTTTTCCCCACGCAACTTCCAAAAGTGGCTTAGGAATTTCTAATTTCCTAGCTCTGGCTACCCCTTTCAGAGAATTATAGCCGTGAGTATATATATGTATGTATGTATGTCATAGAGTTTAACAACCCTTGCCAATACAATATTAATAGTTACGTTATAAAAACGTCAAACCAACAAATAACTAATATTTGCAATAAAATGCATTTAATAAATACCGCTGTAGTCTGTCTGAACCATCAATTTCAAAATGCAATTAAATGAATGCTTCAATGGGCTATTAAGCACGTTAAGTTTAAAAAAATATCCTTGCTAATACACTGATATAATTTAATGTAAGTACAAATATGTAAATAAATGAAAATTATTATTGTATAAGTGTGAATAGGTTCGGTCCGCCTTTGGATTCGTTTGGTCGCGCCCCATTGGCAATAAGTGCAACTGGCGTGAACTTTTACAAGTATTTTTTTCTACATACACTGACTTAACTATCACCTTTTAATATATGACTATAAATGGTCACTCAGAACTTTATAATCATAGTAGTTTTTCATTTGTATTTAATTTATTATCGTTGTACTTAAGTTAAAGGAAAAAACTGCGTATTTCTTGGCCAACTCATTCATTTCTTTGATTACCCGTAGTGTAAGTAGCCATTCACTATAATATGAAACTTCAGATCCGTTCCGAAAGGGTATTGCTTCTTCAAGTTTAAACCAATTGGTAAAGAACAATACTATAACTTGAAATCGTAAACTAATGCACATTATTCTTAATAATTTCTTATGAATGTCAAACAAATTGAATCAATCTATACTGAAAGACCTTACTAGCGCGCTACTAGTCACGTCCAGTACCAGTATAGAAGTAGTTTATTTATTTTAAACATATGGAACATTTGCATTAATCGTAAGCACTATCTTAGAAAGGACTTTTCCTTGCAAATTCGACACCTTTTGTTCGCCCTAATTACACTAAAACTTTCATGAAACAGAGAGTACGAACTATGCACAAAGGTTACTGTTCTCTCAAATGCATTGGAAGCAGTATTTTTTTTTAGGTACACACATACAATCTCAGAATTGTACTTTGTACTATAATATGAAAGGTATAGTGTTATAAAATGTATCATGCAGATTTAATATAGCAGTTTTAAGCTTTGATAGCTCAGAGGGAAACTGCTCAACAGAAGAAGTGAGGACAAATCTAGTATCGGAGTTTCCCAATGAGTTTTTTTTATAAAGTAATATGTATAGTTAATTAATTCATGATTTTAATGTGAGGAAAAAAATGATTAAGAATCTAAGATTGCTGAATATTTAATTCTGATATGTTGCCAAGATAATTTCGCAAATTTGCTGAATCTTGAGACTTATATGATCATATACCAAACGCAAAATTATCGCAGTCAAAACTGACATAAAACGTACAAATTCATGACTAGGTTATCTAGTAACACAATTGATAGTCCCAAAAACACGCAAAGTCTTTTTTAATCAGCTATATTTACTAATCTCATACCATAATGTAAATGAATAACATCGCTCAAAAAGCGCAAGAAACAACAGAGCCCAATTATATAACTAGTTTTCCTGTGTTTATTAACTTAGTGATTCAATTCTATAACAATTACCAATTAGCAACAATTAAATGACACTCGAACAGATTACGGCCAAACTATGTTTATCAGACAATATTTTTTTATGGGAATTATGAATGTTACTGTTATTTTAAACCCCTTGACGTAATAATTCAAAGGTTGTCTGGAAAAGATTGCTTTGAGTGACAAGATCACCAGTTTTACTGGTACACCAGGGGGGTCCTCTCCCCACTCTTATGGAACATGGTGGTCGACTCCCTACTTAAGAGATTCAATGACTTATCCTACCTAACGGTAGGCTACGCTGACGATCTCACAATTCTCTTAAATGGAAACCATGTAAACATGCTCTGCAAAAAAATGGGTCAAGCATTGCGAGTTGTGGAGACATGGTGCAACGAATACGACCTAAAAGTAAATCCCAAAAAGACTGAACTTATACTTTTCACTCACAAAAGAAAGCTCCCCCCTTTTGAACTTCCAAAACTTTTTGGAACTGAACTCACTCTCTCAAAAACAGTTAAGTATCTAGGAATAACCCTAGATGATAAGCTTAGCTGGAAACCTCATTTAGGTAACATAATTAAGAAAGCCAGCGCTATGCTATGGCAGTGCAATAGGGTACTAGGTAAGAACTGGGGACTCAAACCTAAGATCGTACACTGGCTTTATACCATCATTATCAGACCAGTAATAACCTACGGCTCACTGGTCTGGTGGCCGAGAACCAAATTAATAACAGCCCAAAATGACCTGGAAAAGATGCAACGGCTTGCCTGCCTGGCCATTACAGACTGTATGAGAACCGCACCTACTGCAGCTCTTCAGGCGTTACTGAACCTGCCACCCTTACACCTACACATACAGCAAGAGGCGGCGATGTCCTCACTCAGGCTGAAAAATGCAGGGCACCTTAGAAATGACTCCAGAATCCTACACACCAGTATACACACAACGGCGATCCAATATCAGCCATTGCTTGCTGCGCCCTGTGATAGGATAACTAAAACTATAATTACCAAACACAACTATACTGTTATACTCGAAGAGGAACAGCATGACTACTCCAATATTAAAGAGGTGCGTGTATACACAGACGGCTCCAAGACCAACCAAGGGACTGGAGCCGGGGTATATTAACAAGACCTCAATATTAAAATTTCCAAAAGCCTAGGTCGACACAACACGGTATTCCAAGCGGAGTGTCTTGGAATAACCGAGGCGGCCATGGCAATCAAAGCCCGAGATGTGTCCGATATGCATATCAGAATCATCTCGGACAGTGCATCTGTGCTGCAGGCTCTGGATCGCTGTGAATTCACCTCAGGGCTAGTCCTGGAGTGCCACAGAGCTCTTGAGGAAGCAGCTCGGAATAACATTATAACCCTACAATGGATAAGGGGCCACAGCGGCTCCTTGGGTAACGACGCTGCTGACGAATTGGCTAGGGGGGGTTCGGCAAGGGATCTGTATGGTCCTGAACCGATCATACCCCTACCCTATGGTCAGCTTCGCGCATGGCTAATAGAACGCACTCACTCCCTCTCCAAGATACACTGGCTGGAGGAGCCCGGTTGCAGACAGTCGAAGGAAATCATGCCAACCCTTGACAGGAAGCTGACCGGGCGCGCCCTGCGACTAAGCAGGAAAGATCTGCGGACAGTGACTGGAGTACTCACAGGACACACCACACTAAATAAACACTTGTACACTATAGGCATTACCGACAGCCCCATGTGCCGAGCGTGCATGGAAGCTGACGAAACGGTTGCTCACGTGCTCCTGGAATGCACGGGGGTAGCCGACACTCGCTATAACACGATAGGATCCATAAAGTCGCTTCCAGAGGCAGCAGCTGACCTGGATAAGCTACTCGCCTTCTGGACGGAATTAGGTTGGGAGAATTAAATCACCACTTGGTCCACGCACAATGGCTTGCCATGCCGGGCTCAGTGCGGAAACCCGTGGCGCTTATCGCCCATCTAATAATAATAATAATAATCACCAGTGTTACTTGTATTCAAAAACGATATATGAGTATCATCGGCGATAGGCCTGCCCCCTATCACGTGAGTACACTGTCCATGCAAAACGTGGGTACTCTGAACCCCGGGTGACAAAGTAACGTGATGTTCAGAAGTATTAGTACCTCTGCCAACCCCTTCGGGGATATTCGGCGTGAACGTTTATGTTATATATGTTATGTTTATGTTTATATATGAGTAATGGTTTTAATCAACTATGTGTAATAAGAGTATTATTTTTCTAAAGCCCACTTAGGGTTCTTATGAATGAAAAACAATCACATGTGAAAAATAGCCTTCAGAAGCATCAAAAATGTCTTTATTTGTAATATTTGTAATTTTAATTGACTGACGTAGTACGCAGGTGGCGAGAACGAGTACCCTGAAAATTATTATTTAAATGATGAAAATAGATGTTTATTGCTCAGTGTCCAGTGTTACGATTATATTTTAAAAAAATGTCATGGACTAAGGCCAAGTGTACAGGGTAGTCTCGAGCCCTTTGGTGGGGCTGATATTTAAGCTGAGAGAAGGAGGTCTTACTCCATAATATTACTTAAAATTTTATTTTTTACTTAAATATGGAGGATAATTGAATAAAAACTCATATAAAGTCGTTTCGTTTTAATGTTCTGTATATATATATTTCATTTTATATAAATAGGTATTGGTTCAGTGGAAACGACGCCATTACATTTATACATAATGAACTAAATACAGACAATTCAGACAAGTATTTAAAAAAGATTACTTATTTACCATGTAAACAAACCAAAATTTAGGAACTCTCTGACTACTCTCGAACCCTCTCAATTATCAAAGGGATGTACTTCGACGGTACATACCAAAAATATCGATACCCTAGTGTTGCACGGTACATACTTAGAGCGTACAGTTTACCTAGTATTCGGAATGGAGGCAATGCATGGTGCGCTTACGTTAACAAATTAAGTTGGGAACAGCAACGCGGCTTCGTATCCCTTGATAATTTGTTCTAATTGAAATTCAAGTCATTGACATGGCCGCCAGTCGTAATTGAATCTCCCGGAGCACGTCCACTGAACGTCTGGTTCGACGTGAACTCCGATATCACTTTGACGGCCTTTACCAAAACGCTTATGACATTTGTTTATCATGTACCACGGTATCGTAAATAACGTTCTGACCGACGAATACTTGAGTAAACTAGCTTGTTGCAAGGGACGTGGTCATTTATAACAGGAGTACATTATTATCAGGTTTCTGTGTTGCTGTATAATAAATAGTTGCGTTTCATGTTTTTATAGCAACAAGGAATATTTTTCATATATATTGGATAGTAAAAGTGTTATTTTGCGTTTTTATAATTAAAATAAGTGAGGTTTTGGTATGAATACATTTGGTTAGTTTCGGGATGCGTGTGGTGGGTGGTCAGGGCGATGGACGCGTGGGGCGCGGGCCGGCGCGCGGTAACAGGTTGCACGAATTCACACTATTTTTACGTGTCCCGCACACTATCCTAGGGATGACACCGCTCTACACCTGTTGGTACTTATCGATAAGCAGAAACTAACAAAGTTTTTGTTAATTTTCATAGTCGATCTAAATGATAATGATAAAAGTGAAAAAATATATGTGCTGCATTTTTTTCCGATACGGCCACTCTGAGTTTAGTTACAATGTTTTAAAATCTTTATACTTTTCTATAATCAAAACGTTTCAGTACAAAATGTTTGAGTAAAATAACAACTTTAATCTTAAGTCTTTGCGAGACTAATGCATAGATATACGGAAATATTTGATGTTTATATTTCTTTAATATAATCCATAACTTTTGCTTTACCTTTTTTTAATAATCCACTGTAAGTGTATTTTCATTAGTTAGTACTGTTGCAATCATAAAGCTGAGTTGTAGTTAATAGTTGCATATTTTTTAAACATTTTGTAAAAGATTTTGAGTTGGAATGAATGTTCTTGCTAACTGGTTTAGACTAGATTAAATGCTATGCTCTTATCTAAGAGCGTAGCATTTACTCATCTGAGTTATGAAAGAAAATTAGTTCCAAAGTAAAAAAAATGCCAGACACATAAAAATTGACAATAATGAAATCGCGAAACTTGTTATTACTAATAACACAACAGACAGCCGACCACAAATCAAATGTTCAGCGTAACTCGATTTGCCACCATAGCGATTGAATGTGTTACTTCAAACGCAAGAGGATAATATTTTATCGATATCGATAGGCGCGTATCGGCGAGTTGATCTCGATGTCGAATTAACTTTTGAGTGGTGTGATTTTGCGAATGATCGGCGTCACCTCGCCGGCCGGCCAGCGACCACTACTCAATTAAACGTTTTTACACACCGCACATTTGCTTTGAATGATGCGCTACAATGAAAGGGGAAAATCAATTTCACCAAACTGTTCTAGCCATTTTTGATATGCTGATAGATTTCGATTTTCACACTTAACGACGCGTTTAATTAGCGCTTAGCTTATGTGCTTTATTAATTAAATGCCTTGATGTTTTTTGGTTTTTAAGCGGTTTTGAGTATAATAATTCTCTCACAGCTCAAATATGTCCCCACCAAGGATCACGAACCTACCGTATTTGTGGTGATTTGGCCTTAGTTAATAAGTTCACCACGCTGAGCAATTCCGGGTTGGCAGATAACGATTACTACCTTATTAGTAGCCGGGACCGACGGCTTAACGTGCCCTTCGAATCACGGAATCATCTTAATTTTCGGATAATCAGGTGATTCAAGCCTGCAATATCCTTACAAACTAGGTTAAATTTTACAAATCAAATTTGTGACTACGCCTCCGGGGAACAAACCCAAGACCTCCGTACAGAGACAGGCAGTTCAAGAAGTTTCATACTTTCTGATAGGCAATATGAGGTAGATTCAAACAGCTATCAAACAAAATATAAACAACTATATGCTCGTATATCTGAAGGAAATTCTACAGTGACTATGATTTGAGTGCATAACATTATAAGTTTAATTATTTCCTGTACAGAATAAAATTTTAAAGCAATTGCACCCACACTTCCCTAACAGTTTGAGAAACTGTTGTGACGTTGTATTTATATTACAAAGTTCACTAATTAGTCAGGAATAATTGCAATGCCAAGGAGTCGGCCAAGTTTTTATGATGATCTTTTACTGGAGGCGGTAAACGGTAGGTTGTACATACAAAGTAGCGGTCACATGTCTCGCCGACGAGTAATTGACTCATATGAGTTGTCACTCAGCACGTCATCACCACTCCATCAGGCCGGTCAATTAATATTGCCATAAAACATCGTCAGTTTACGCAAAATAGGACTGATGAAAACTCAATTAAAAATTTCGCGTAGTGTTCGCGCGATGATTTGACGAGGCCGGTTTGACGAGATTATGTTCACGGAAAATCAACAATTTGTTCAGCAATTACGCTGTCACCGAACGAGTTGGCTCGTTTACTGATGAATGGGCGACGAACAGTGATGGAGCTGTCCTTTGCAGCAGGAAGATACGCTCTTGACTGAGAACCCACACTATCAAGAATACAACGTACCGAAACTATATATTTACCTGGCGAAACCGAAACACGTTTAATTTTATCTGTAGATTGTTGATTATTTAATTTAATTAGTTTTATTGTTTTGTGTTTTGGTTAAGATATGAAATTAATAGGAAATTAAAACTATGGTGGCACTAAACCAACGCCAATTTCAGGAAATAATTTTCGTAAGAAAAGAAGCTTTTAGTGCCGGCTTAGAATGTTTCTACCCCTTTCGGGTGTCGTCAAGGGCGACTAAGGGTATGGGACTTTTTTAAAAGTGGTTTTGGGACCCATTTAAGTGGTTAATGCGGTTGGAGACCCATCACCAACGATACTTTTTTTACCATCTTCCCCCTATTAACTTCCAAATGTGGGTGAGGAGTTTGTAGCTCTGAAGCTCTGGCTACCCTTTTTTGGGATTTATAGCCGTGAGTATAAGTATATGTAAAAAAAAAAGTTTTTTTTTATAAAACCAATTGATTAACTTTAAAGACGATGTTCTCATTAATGCACGATAAATTTAATAGTACTATTTTGTTGCGTGTTATAAATATGTAGTAAAGGATATGCTTCTTATAACCAACTTCATTTAAGAAGGAATGTCTGTGTTTGATTATTGTTTTGCTTTATTTTGATGTTTAAGGTATATGTTTTAAAATTTTTAAGTAAATTTACAGTTTTTTTTATTATAACCAAACAAAGATTACGACTTGGAGCGTTGATTCTGTATTTACGGAATAAGACCCTCTTTGATGCGTGTTGTTGCATATAGATAGTATATTTTTCTTAAACTACTAGTGTTAGTTTACTGAAATTAATCGTGATTGCAGAGAAGGTACGAATAATAAAACGGTTTTCAATGCCTAATATAACAGACAACAGAAAAAGTTGAAAAACTCATCTTTGATAAAATGTGTGCGGGCGGCGCGTAAGTACACTGCACAGAGCATTGTAATTGTTGAAATAATCGATGCTCCACCCTTCTTTAGCGGAGTCTGCTCGCTTCGCTGGGGCTCATCGTTATCGACCAAATTTTTATTATGCATATTTTTTAATTTTATTTTTTCTTTCCGTCGACGCGGGCTGCACCGCGCCGCTGGGTGACTGCGTGAGCTACTATTAAATCAATATCGATTGGAGCTTCATGATGTTCCATTTCCTCAATATCGAACTTTTTGGACAACTGTCGCAAGGTGTAATGATATTGCGTTGCACTCACTATGCACACGAAAACCCTTTGTCATATTACGAATAAAAAAATGGACTCCGACTGCGAAGTGAATCAACTTCTTGTGTTTTATGAATTAGTTGATGTAATCGCAGAATGAGGCGTGGGCGGTTGTTCCGCCACCTTTATATACTCAACTATTAAATAAGGCCGGTAATAGGAGCATCCTCGAGACGCGCTTGGCTCGTGTTCCTGTCACGAACCATTTACGACTGACCATCAGTGTCAGGCCACCTCTGTTCCACCTTGACACCGTATATGAGCAAAACAGGTGATTACAACTATGAATAGAAATGGACTTATAAAAAGTGATAATAAAATATTGTTACCTTATTAACTTTTAATTTATAGTAATACAGTCAATTGTTTTTTTCACTGTATTTGTGTCCTATTTGGAGCATTAATTTTATAGTTTATTTCGAAATTTGAAACTGTATTTTACTTTAAGCTATTTCCAAAGAAACTGTTATAGATTGACTGGTTAACTGCTACCAACAATAGTCACAAGATACAGAAACCTCTGTCAGAAAACTTACTTATACATAACAATACTATAATACCTTTCATAAAATATGACGTGACATATATTCATATTTGCATGTGCTGTGTAGTGTCGGCTTAGAGTGCTGTGTAGTGTCGGCTTAGAATAGCACTACCCCAATTCTTCCGGCGGGTGTACGTAAGAGGCGACTAACGGTATTGGGGCTATTAAGGGATTTTTGGGCGATGCGGTTGGAGACCCATCACCAACAACCTTTATTTTACCATCTTTTCCCCACTTAACTTTCCAAAAGTGGCTGAGGAATTTCTGATTCCTTAGCTCTGGCTACCCCATCTAGGGATTTATAGCCGTGCGTATATGTATGTATATGTATATATTCATATTCCATAAAATCTAACTTATATTCAACTGACTTTATTAAATTTAATAACTTAATATTTAATGTTTCTTGGTAAACGCAATTCCACCGCAAGCTGAGTTAATAAAAAAAATAGGACAATATAAATGGAACAAAGTTTTAAATTGACTTTTTTAATTGATACTAAATGATAGAAAAGACAATAATGGCTGCCACAATGAGACAAATGCATACTTGAATACTTAATGCATGTTAAACGAACATCAATTGGAAATTAGTAATTTATGTTTCCTTTAAGCATAAACGACCGCCAAAGCAATTTGATACTAGCGGGTTACTCTTTAATCAGTTGATAGCTAAATCGATAGGTAGCGATTGTCTCTAGCCCATCCTGACGACTCACATTAAGGCATAATTACTACTGTATCGAACATTTGCTACGCAAACAATGGCACTGAAATGTTCTTTGAATCTTGGTGACTATGGAAGATAGGTTAGAATATTGAGTGTATGTACAGTGGCTCTCTTTGAGGCCGTATCTATTCGCTAGTTTTCCGGGAAGCTTTCAGTGGCTAGTTTGCGTATTCCCACGAAATGTATGCAATATTTGTTTGATAAATGGAGCTTGCGATACTCGGAATTCTACCTTTTGAGTAATAAAGAAGCATTTTTAAACTTTTGTAATTTTGTTAGATCGAGAAAAAATTTAATATTTACAATTTAATGTTCCATTGAAATACGAAAATAATTTACAAAAATGATACTCTCTTACTTAAACCCGTACCATGAAATAAGGCATTGCTTGTGATTTAGTTTATATATATAACGTCATATTGGATTAATGTCATAATGTCTTTGCAATATCTGAGGTTACTTTTAGTTCTCTTTCAAGTGTCCGTTAAATCTTACTTTTTTTAAATTATTATTTGTTAGTTTCGAGATAAACCCCGGGAGTGTTTATCTTTCATCATTTAAATAGTTGGCAGCCATTGTTTCAAATAAACAGTATTGATGACAGATAAGTGACGTTTTAATGTAATAAGTGAGGATCGAGGCGATGCGATGCAGCAAGCAGTGTCAGCTGTGAGGGCCTGCCTGCGCGCCGCGTGTAATAGCGAGCACTGCGCAGCCCGCTCACTAGCTCAGCGTGCACAAACCCTCCTCGACCCTCATTCTAATATTTTACATTAATTCTACCACCCCTATTGTGTTTGTTCGCACCCATAGCACTCATATCAAGCATGTAACGGGAACAAAGCCACCTCAGCACTATCAAACGCAAAATTTTAATTTGCTATAACGATCCGCGCACACATAAAATCGAACTGAGAATTTCGTACGAGACTTTACACATTTTTAAATTTGAAGTGCGAATGTCGACGCTGCGTCATAACTTTCAATAAGCACTCGTCGAATTGAAATTAACACTGAAAATGAAGGCTGCAACCCAGGGCCCTATAAAAGGTATTCATCCAATGTTCTGTTAACTCATTGTAGGAGCAAAGCTCCTGAGTGAGGGAATTACACACTTATCCCAATTAGTGCACAGGTTAATATGCTACGCCACCGGCCGAGGTAATTTAATGAGAGCCCTTTCACTGATTCTTTCGCACCAGGAGCGACTCTGTGAAAAAGTTACAGAGGTCTACGCTCAGTTGACTTTGCCTGCGCTCTACAACCTATGGCTTTAACTGTTGCTCTAATGAGACCTCAACATATTACTTTTAATAAATGCAGTCAAACAAAAAACAATAATTGTCTGTGTTTACAAACAAGTAAACAATAATTTACTCAATGTTGTGTCTGAGACGTGTTCGCATAATGTATTGTATTATTTATTTTAGAAAACTAAGTTCAAGGTTGTCTGCTGTTATTTCATTATGCTTTGTTTTTTAACTAATTAGAAATAATGTTTCAATATTTATATTTCTAATTTTCTTTTATGTTTTAGACATTTTTTCCTACATCCGTGATCATTATATATTGTACTTAATGATTTTTATTCGACGTTTGACGTCAACCAGACGCTTCTTTAATTTTAGTTTAATTTTGATTTTTTTTTATGAATTTTCTGTTTTTGTACGGCAAGTAAATGTTTTTCTTTACTTATTATCACTAGCTCTTCGATTATAATAGCAAATTAATTGTTCCAACACTACCAAAATCCTAAAAATAAATGAGATTATTCAGTTTTCTTAGATTCCAACACGACTAAAAAAAAGGAATGATTTTTAGCTTCAAAAATAATTACAATATAACTTAACGATTATTGCGGTTTTGATAGCCTAGTTAACCAGTAATAAGAATAAATAATAATAAACTCTGCGTACGCAAATATTTTGTCCGCCACGTAACGCGATCAAGAAAAGCGGATAACCGCGGGTGTAATACATCAGACAAGGCGGTGCGAAGCTATTATAATTGTGCGGCGTATCGTTTGAAAGCAACTGGAATAAAGGTGAAACATTTGACGCCCCATTAACAACTTTACTAGAACGCTTTACTTCCCTCACGTTAAACACTTCCCTCGGGTGCGAACTCACTGCTTCCAAAGCTTTGTCATTGCAACGATTTACTAACGCTTGCCGCCGCCGCCGCCGCCCTGCCTCGCTAATGTAGCCTACATTAAAACACCTCCACTATAAAACCGCTTCGCGAATTAAACGACAGTGTGTCGCGGCCGTTTTAGCTTTGTAAAGTAAGTTCATAATTTATCACTCTCGGAAAAAGTACCAACATTCGTCGCACTAAAGGACGCTTTCATATACAAGCTAAAAGATATTCAGCAATATACTAGCTACATATAAAAAGTATAGAGACGCCGGAGCCGGAGCCAGGCAAAGCGTATAAAATAAAAGCCTCGGCACACCAAGAAATGAAAGAGGTAATTGAGGGAACGTTTACAAAAAGCTCGTAGCTCTAAACTAAAAGAAGCTGTTAGCGCTTAAGTTGTGGAACAATCCGAAAAGCCTTTAACATATAGGTGTGCGCGTAAATGTGTGCGCGTGTGGGAATGTGAGCCGCCGCCGTTTATTTATTTAGTGGGCGCAAGCGGCGCGGGGTGGCGGCGGTGGCGGGGCGGCGGCGGGACGGGACACGCTTCGAGTGTCCGACTGTCTGCAACTATTCTAGACGTCTTTTTTTGAGATCTCAATACGCATACTTCAACATCACTTGCTTTACTACGCCACAACAAATATGATATAAAATTCAAAACTCAATTTGTCGGGACTTAACTGAAAACTGTTCTATTTGCCTTATCCTTTAATGTAGTTACATATTAAGAGGCAGGATTATAGTTTTATTAAAAGTAAAGCAGTTCCTGACTATGTAAATGATGAGTAATAACATTTTATTTAAAAACATTGCATCTGGCATAATAAGAATAGTTAATTTGTATTTACTCCTTTGTAACAAAGAAAAGATGCGAAGATAATTTCAGTTTGTAACAGTTTATTAAAATACTTTTACTTACGACCAACTCTATGAAAGCTTCAGTTAATAGACTTACCTGAAAGAAAAAGGAAATATATGAGTTAAGAAAAGCTAAGCGTCAGTCGGTAGCTAAAGAGCGCCCGCCTGGCTCTATGTAATTAGTCCAATTTAAATCTTAATTAATATTAATTGTCCAACGTCGGAACGAATCCATCGTATTCGGACGCTCCTAGTGAAAAATTAAATTATTTATAATGACAAATAATGTGTAATAGTTAGGGCAATTTTAATGGCTCGAGTAATAGACATACATTTATACACAATTAGATCATTTCATAGTAATTTCTGGTATAAGAAATTACTCAGCAATTTTTGATGGTATACTGCTCCTATCGCCAAACAATCACTTACAAGTCCAAATAACCTTAATCGCCTCCTACTCAGGGGAAGAAATATAGGTCATTGTTATTCTAAGCCCAGCTAAGTCATAAAATTAACGCACATACATATACTCACACAATGACTATCAATAGCTTTTTTGTACGATCCTGGCAAACTTTTCGAGCTTTAATCACTTTTATCATCTCCTCATAAACGCCCTTTTATTCTTCACAATTCGGACGCTTGCCTTTTTGTGTTTATTCCCTTGATCTAATTGTATCTTGCGTGGTCATTCTCTGCTGTCATTGTCCACGTTTATCTATATATCTCTTTCAATTATTTACTTTTAGTGATCCTTTCTTTGTTTCCGATTTCATATTATTACATAAACTTGTATATGCACGCTGTGAGTTTTCAGAGTTAAATAAATAGTGAATTTTATATACATTGTAAATGAGTCGCAAGTTACTGTCTAAGTTAATTTATCAATGATTGTTACAGACTAAATTTCTGATTTCCTTTTTGTTTTTTTCGCATAATGATAATTTGTATAGGATTAAGAGTAAACCACTTGTGTTTGGGCCAGTACCGCGCGGAGGTCTTGGCGTCTATTGAGTTACCGCGTCGAACACAATACCCGGCCCCATTTTGTCTTAATCCGGATGTTAACATTTATAACCTATTCTATTAAGTTTTCGTCCATTTAAATCATATAGAATCGTCGCTCAACCACATATTACATTCAACTGTCGTTTGGTATTAACTAGCTTTTTATTGACGACCACAGGATAGGTCACTTAAGTTGAAACGTAATATTATAAAGTTCTAATGATGCCCGCGAAAGCTTAAGCCGGACACAGTAAATATTGTTTTTGTGAGGCAGTTCATTACTTATGATATAATATTATTATTAGAACGGCACCTGTACCCTACCGCGGCGTTGGCAACAATCGAACGGGGTGAATAACAATGAAACACTACGCGACGCCTTGCCTCCAGATGGTGTCTTTTTGTTGCAATAACGGACACATCCTATAATATAACATAGCTAAACAACTAAGTAAAATACTATAACTATAAATGGTCCTGCACATCCACTGTCCCTAAGTGGATTAAACTTTTTGTTGAAAACAACTCGATAGGCCACTGTAAGTTTTTATAGTAAATTACATGTAAAGGTAGCACCGTTATTTCGCACTTCGGATCCAAAGATACGATGTTTATATTCTATAAGACGCTGTTAAGGGAAACGAAACAATCGCTGGACTTCACAAAGGTGGAAGACACAAACAACAATTAGCAATAAGCTTATGTAAAACAAACTAATAACATGATAATTACCGAGAAATGGGTAAAACTCGACACGGCTGACATAATGAACGACCGGGAAAGTGGACCGAGACGCGTTTGGACATAAACGAAAAACAAAACAATTGTTACCGAGAAAATTGCGGATACATAAACATTGTTCTAAATGCGACTAAGTGCAGCGTTAATTATTAGTTTAAGTGTCAATAAAATGGGTCTGGTCGTGAACCCTCCAAGCGGAAGTGTTGAGACGTTGTATTTGGTGTTTATGGAAGCGGGCAGCTGGTGAGGCGCCCCGCCACCGCTCTCATCATACCAACCGATCGCTTCTTTCTACTTCATTACTTAGCCGAATAAGTCCGCGGACAGACCGCTTACTTTCAGTAGTGCTAGTATTGCAAACTTTTTGTATTTGTAGATAATGTAGCGTGGTTAAGACTTAATTTGACACTTCACATATTATTGTGTCTTCTGTTGGTACTCAACTATCAATGGTTTTTAAAGTAATGCAGTTTTGATTGATTGAGACAATCTTAATGATACTTTTGTATTTTTTCTTTTAATTATTCGACATTATAGAACTGCAATTGTATCATTTTGACTTTAGCTTTTTAAAAACAGAATAGCATCTTAATTAATTTGCTTAGTATTTTATATTTATTGTTACATTTTTCAAATGGTTATAAATTCGACGTGAATTTTAAATGAAGAAAATTAACTTAATCGTCATAATACTTTTATTTTATATATCTGTCGCAGCCAACTGGTTAAATCAGCCAGCTGACAAAGCAGCTAGCCGCTTAATTAAACGCCGGCTCCTAGTAAAGGGCTAAACTTCAGTCAGCCATTTAGTTGAACACAACGTCCAACCACTTGGCTGAAAGTTATATCGTCGTCTGGTTATCTAGGGTGACTATGACTAAAATATTACCTCTTATGTCGGCAATGCTTTAATTATATTCATTTAATACAATATTAACAATTAAATGGCACAAGCACAAAGCTTTGGCACAGTAACTAAAAGTACAAAAAGGTACCGACGTATTAATAATGAACATGAATATAAAAATATAAAGTACTCTTATGTATTAATTTTAACTCTGTATTAATTTATTTATTGATATTTCCATAATTTCAAACTTTTTTAAACAGTTATTGTACAAATTTTAACAGAAAAATTATGTAACGTCAGCCCAAACCAACGGGCTAACCATTCAATCAGCCGGGTGATTGGACGTTCGGTGACGATAATTCATTTTACTAGCGGGCTAGCCTTTTAACTAGGAGCTGGCGTTTAATTAAGCGGCTAGCTGCTTTGTCAGCTGGCTAATTTGTCCAGTTGGCTGCGACATATCTACCTACGATATCATGAGATACTTCGATAAGATAATTTATTTATTAACACCAAATTCCTAAAACATGTTTTGGCTAAATATACAACACAAACAAAGTTCCAGGAAAGGAACTTCTATTTCAGAATATAATACTTTAATTGTGCTCTGTAATAGATACATTCATTCATACATATACTCACAGCTATAACTCCCTTAACGGGGCAGCCAGAGCTTTGGAATGAGAAATTCCTCAGTCACTTTTGGAAGTTGATTGGGGAAAAGATGGTAATAATTAATGTTTTCGGTGACGGGTCTCCAACCACATCGCCCGAAAATCACTTAAATTGCCCGTATACCCTTAGTCGCCTCTTACGATTACCCACGGGTAGAAATGGGGTAGTGTTATTCTAAGCCGACACTACACGGCTGCTCTGTAATAGAGTTGTAATTTTAATCTATTTTTTTATTCTAAAGGCAATCTGTTTCAAATGTAGTATAAACCCGATATTATTGTGAGCTCAACAAGGGCGGTTGTTTATTTGCAAAACTAAGTTAAGTTTCCGTTATTCGACGCATTTCATTGGTTTAAACCTCCAGCATACAATTAAATTGGCAATAGTTTGCAACTGAACGGCTCAGAACGATCAACAACTAGTTGTTTGTGATAATCAGTATATTTTTGTTATTACAAAGGATTTACTGAAAATTTTCAAATGTGCCTGAGGAGTTTCTAGCTCTGACCATCTGGTTACCCCATTTTGGAATTTATGGCCGTGAGTATATGTATTTATGTTACTGGAAATCTGAATATTATCAATAAACCATAGTGTATGAAAACTCGAAAAAATCATAGGCATAAAAAATAACCATAAACTGATAGAAAATCATCAGTAGTTGTTTCTTCAAGTGAATGCTAAATATGAATGAGATTATTAGAAGATCAATATTGAGACACGAGGGTTTAAGTACAATCTCTGCTTACCCTACGGTATAAATGAGTGATGGTATAGATCGATTTGTATACAATGAATTGAAATCCACAGCATTCATACGAAATTTTTTAATAATCTGTCATCTTTCGTTAAAATTAATCAATATCTTGATACTAATATTGTCCACTAGAAAACTATAGCAACAACTTTATTATGCCGACTGAAAATTCGACTAACCCATTTCTTTTTGTGAGTGTCCTACAAGACGCCTAAGGGTGATGGATGGATTGGCCGTTAGTATGTGTATTTACATACATACATACATATACTCACGGCTATAAATCCCTAGAAGGGGTAGCCAGAGCTAAGGAATTCGAAATTCCTCAGACAATTTTGGAAAGCTGAGTGAGGAAAAGATGTTAAAATAAAGGTTGTTGGTGACGGGTCTCCAACCACATGTCCAAAAAATCCCTTAAAAGCCCCAATACCGTTAGTCGCCTCTTACGTACACCCACCGGAAGAAATGGGGTAGTGCTATTCTATGCCGACACTACACAGCTATGTGTATGCTATGTGTATTTATGGCTTAAAATGTAGGCTAGATCTAGGCATCATGAGGGCAGTCAGAACAACAACACAACTTATTATTGTATTTAATGAGATGTTAAGAAAACAACTTTTTTATGTAACGGTCGGTTAACTTGTTGCAAACAAACAAAACTTTCACTCATAAAAATGTAAAATGATATAGTTACTTTGTTCACCCTCTCTGACCCTTGGCAGCATATCACGCGAAACAACTATTACTGAACCTTATATCATGAGGAGTAAGAATCATAGTGTAGACAATGTCTGATTTCAGATCATGTTGCAAACATTTCTTTGTTAATAATGGCTTCATCATTAAGAGATATCTTACTGATTGTTATTCTAGATTGACCTATACGTGTGTAGGATACTGCACCATGCAATTTTGATATTATCATTTTTGACTAAATAGTTAGATCTTTTTTGATCAATTATTTAGTTTATGCATAGATTTGTATATTATCTGTAATACGAGATCGATTTAAATGCTGGAACAATTCCCTCACGTTAGTGTATCATTCGAAACACCTTCCGAGATCTTTAGCTTACTATACTCACTCATCTAAGCAGTAATTATATATTTATATGACGACTAAAAGAATAATCTTGGAAGCAACTCAAATTCATATGTTAGCAACATTGTATGATCAGGGATTATACATATGTTTTATTTGTACGAATAGGACGCTTACAAAGCTTGTTGTTGATCGCTGTCTTGGCGGGAAGGTCACGCTATTATTAAAATAGAGTAGAAATAAAATGTAATTTTAATTATTTGCCCGCATTGGAGCCGAGTCGTCGCCACATGACGGTATTAATACTCAGTTATAGAGGGGGGATCAATATAAAATAATACTTTAATTAGTAACGACGCAACCCGTGGGGGCGACGACCTCGCCCGACCGTCTCTATTGACATCGGAACTTGGTTATTCGATAGGGTTGCTATAGTTTATTTATAAAAACAATAAATTCGCTCGCATGCGGCTCACAGGGTGCACAACTTTTGCTGGGGATATTTTAATGATATGTTGTAAACGTGCGCCTTTGACTCGATCTAATTGGCTTTGCGACATTTCTGTTGCTATCAAATAAATGCAACGATGTGAAATCTGAGCAAAATGTATCTGTACTGAAAATCATATTCACATATAACATCTGTCAATTTGCATTTTTTTATAAAGTAGGCTTCGATTTTATGGGTTTATAATATTCTTACAGCCATGAGTATATGTATGTAAGTGATATTTAAATAATACTTAATAAGCAACATCATATGTTTTAAGTATAAATATCTCCCAACTACAATATTGGTAGCAAACGACAAAATATTTATTATAACAATAATTTTAGCTAGACATCTAAAGCCACTCTTTCAGTAATAGATATTATCTAAAAATTTAATGTTTTTTGACATGAATTCCTCATGTGGGGATTATTACTTATAAATAAAAGATGTTATTAAAGGAAAGAAAAATTTCGACACTGGCGGGGTTCGAACCCGCCACCGCGATTCTACAAAGTTAATATGAATAGATATAGAATATACATCTTGCATGTGGAATATTATTAAATGGAATATTATTATTAAATATTATTACTACAAGATAAATATGAATTTGGGAAAAGGGCAACTACGAAGATTGTATCCCAGTAAAGAGCTGGTTATAAACACGCAACCAAAAATACGGGGGATAAACCAATTAATGACACCTGTTGTAAGAAATTATACAGATAAAGTAACATTGACTGAAACTGTGATTCTAGATAGGTAGGTTTATTAAAAGTTTTAACTCTACGAAATTGTAATTAAACATTTATCCGTCATTTTATTCTGGTGAGGTAAAATTATGTTTAATCTTTTTCATTAGTAACTAATAGTAGACTTCTGTATTGGACGCAATACACATAAATTGTAAATTTTTCAAACATAGTCATCAAACGCACCTTCCAAAAGTGGCTGAGGAATTTCTAATTCCTTAGCTCTGGCTACCCCTTTCTTGGGATTTATAGCCGTGAGTATATGTATGTATGTATAGTCATCAAAACTAGAGAGATCGTTCAGATATGAAAAAGACCATAGTTTCCTCTTATCATAACAATTCATAATTTCGAAGAGTATTATGTACTATAACCAGACTATACACTGTAGACTAGTTACATAACTAATGACAGCAGCAACAGCATAGACAAACTCAAAAAGTAACAGTAACATGATAAAACCAATGTGAATTATACAAAAATGTGTATCAGTCGCCACGCACGAACCGAAGCAGAACGCCGCTCGCTCCCACATACCTCATTTGTTACTAGTTAGCTACATTATAATCACACATTGTCCGGGATAATAAATAGAAAAAGCGACAATAGAAATAATGAGTCAGAAATACTCATCTGAAATGAAATTGAATTACTATAAATATATCCTTGTTACTCGTTGCGCGGTTCGCCGGACCGTTTAATAATGCCTTGTTTATTGGGGAAATGTATCTGTGCCAGTGTTGCCAACCTCCGGCGACAGCATCGCCGATACATCTTTGAAGACGCACTCGAGTGCTTGAAGGGGCATTTGCAAAGGCAATTTGCGGAAAACTAGCCAGTATTGAATTTTCTACCAACATTTTAAAAATGAATTCTATAAAGTATCTTTGCATAGAAATACTTTTCTTGAAAGTAACTACGAGTAATAACAATGATACACACAACTGTGTCTACAGAAGTGATTATTTTATTTCGAATAAGGGAGTGCACTTTTGTAATAACTTTAAAGCAATCCGTGACCTAGCTTTGAGGTAATAAATCACAATTTGAAAGTCACAAAGAAAAAGTGCATTACGTGAACGTCTAGTGAACATTTATGCGTAATTAAATGTTCATTTGTCACAAAGCGATCGCGATCAACTCTTTGTCAATCCTGCAATTACTATAAAAGCGGGATCTTAGATCAACGTCATGCTCGGAGCACGACACAAACTTGTTTTTTTTTTAATAATCATAATTAACACATTAGTACAACACCTACACTAACACAATAGGAGTGTAGGTTAGTTCATCGTCTCTTCTCATCTTCGTTTACTTCAAGGGCTATTTAGGATCTACGGATGGAATATTTCATTCATTCATTCATATTCCATTTCTTAACAATTTTGATTTGTTTGTCTTTGATTGTTTTCACGTATTTTATTTTCTTGAATATAGGTACCATATTGCAATAAGAATTTTCGTATTTAGAAATATGTTACTTTAATATTGATATAGTTGATACAGATTCTTATCAATGTTTCAATAAAATTACACGGTCATAAATTATATTATTATTGAAATTTGACATGTTTATATCGATCCGATAAAATAACATACAAAAAGGAAAAAATATTTCATTAAAATCATAAAAAATATACCTTCTATAAATTTGATAAGAAAACTATGTATTCCATCTCTGCTATTCTTGAAGGGGTACTTAAATTTACATTTACTCATATAACATACTCCCATCACCACTACAATATAGCGGTGTAGTGTCGGCTAAGAAAAACACTAACGGATTTCTGCCACCGGTGTTGTAAGAGGCGACTTACTGTATCGGGATTTTTTAAGAGATTATGGGCGATACGGTTGAAGAGATGGAGATTCTCTCAATTTCCGAAAGTAGCAGAGGAATTTCAAATTCTAAAACTCTATGTAACCCTTTTGGAATTTTGAGCCGTAAGCATGTGTAATAACAAAACAATCCACGATTCGAGGATACTCTTTGATAATTAAGAAACTTACCTAATTTGACATGGTACTAGGAAAAGCATATGCGGCTGGTATATCCTACGGTTCTACTGTACTGGCGCAAGCCGAATTGAATATTACCACTAGGTTCCTAAAACGGTAAAGTAAACTAGACTTTTATAAGCAGCTTTGTGTATTTCGTATCGTCCCAATAATATAGAATTACAAACGGCCTCGTCACAAAATTATACTCGCGACTTAAAAAAAACCGTTCCACCGCCGCAGTGACTAACCAAACGTTCAAATTAAAGCAGTACTGCTTCTGAGTTAAGCGGATCAATATTAATAAACAAAGTACTTTTGCATCCAGACATTTCCCTGTAGAACGTACTTCCTCCGCGGGCTCTTGTATTTTTAATATCGCCCCTTCCCTGTTTTAATATTATATAAAATTATAAACGATATGAATCACGATAATGTTCGTCAGCGCGGTTGTGTGCGTGGCCGATTCACAAGTCGAGCGGGGGAGGGGCGCGGGGGGACGGCGCGCTCCTACGGTGCCCGCTTCAATCAAACAATCTTCTATCAACAATATTTTAATATAAACTTTGGTACATGAACTTGTTTACTATTACTACTGATGATTAAATAATCCAAATGTTGACAGTGACATTGTATTATACCCACATGAAACAAGGCAACCCATCGCGTGCCTACTATACCTTATAAACCATATCAGTACAAGAATGTAGTTCGATATTATTATTATTATTGCACTACGTACGCCTAGATGTTTTCAATAAAGTTTTATAACACCATGTTATGTTATGCACGAGAGATTCACAATGCATTTAATTAAAAATGTGCACTCATGAAATATAAAATAGCATTTAATTTTACATTTTATTATTGTTACTTATAACAAAATTATTACGGTGACAAGAACATTTTCAAGATTAAGAATGAGTGTTTTGTCTGCTGTCGCCATTTGAATATTTAATATTATTATGTAGATAGTAAAGGCTCAAGTCATAACGAAAAATGCGGTGCGGGCTTCGTATAGGCGCCCCCCCCCCTCGCCTTCAGAGAACCACCCTACTCTCCCCTTCCGCAAAAGAAAAGTTTTATTTTTATAAGACGAGTAATTTATTACAGCTGATGCTCGTGTCTGCTCCTTAGCATTTTTCGTAAAGGATGATAAAAGTGTTGTGCTACTAAAATTAATATCGTTTATGTGTTAAAACTAATATTTTCATCACAACGAAGATCTCGACTTATAATTAAAATACAACGAAAATAATTAATAATATGCGTTTTTTAATAAAACATTCTAAAATTAGGTAATTTTGGGCACAATTGACTGCCTTTTGCACTATCGAATATATAATTTCAGCATAAATACCTAATAGAAGTGTTTTCCCACACTACATTTAATAAATACAATGTAATTCTATACCATGCCAGAATAAATATACAAAGACGGCATATTGCAAAAAAATTGAAATATTTTTCGTTGTTAATATAAATAAATTACAAACTTATGCGCATTTCTAATATGCAGAGACTCCGCTAACAAAATAGGCCTATAAATCAGTAACAGCTTAGCTTCATTGACCGCACTTTATAAATATTTATTATAAAAAAAAGTTATTCTTATCGAGGGAATCTGAAAAACAAGTATTTTTTTCTCAGAATGTTATAAGTTATACGAAGTAAGCAAAGTATTGACCGTCTTATCTTGGATGACGCTTCGTTATTAAATACTTAAATTAAACGTAATATATACTCACAGCCATAAATTTCAAAAAGTGGTAGCCAGAAATTCAAAGCTAGAAACTTGTCAGCCACATTTGGAGGTTGATAACTTTAATTAAAGTTTAGAATAAATGATCAGATACATACATCAGATACTATCAGCTTCATTAGATTACAAAATCGAGAGTAAATCTATTGTTATATAGTACTGTACTATTATAAGACCTAAAGTTGTTCCACCCCATCAATTATTTTTTATGTTGCTCTTATAATATTTATGTGTTTATTTCATGGCATTCGATATTCTCCGCCTTCACAAATAGGAACAAACGGCATGAGTATATGTACTTAATTATTTCAAAGTACAGAATTAGTACGTATATTTGGAAGTGGAAACACTAGCGAATTGTCTAAGGTTTCTTCTAGTGTCTGGCTGCACCTAAAGACTGGCTGACTCTCTAGTTTGACCAAACGCCGTTTTAAGTTATTGTGAGTCAGGTTTGTAATAAACTTGGTATAAGAAAGTACAAATAGAAGATGCACCACTTTTTATTATTAATCCCTGAATATATTCACAAGTCTCTCAACTGTATCGTATTGCATAGACCACAAAAAACTTAGATATAATTAATATTAATACAAACCATAAGCTGTATATGCAACAAAACCACTTTAATAAGATGTGAAGAAAGTGGTTACTTTAATAAGATGTGCTTAAACTATTATAAATAGGTTGCAATAATTACCCTCTGACTCTCTTATCATGTAGTGGTATACTAAAATATGACCTTTGGGGTAACTTTCTTAAATAATCTAATAAAAATGAAATCTTTAACTAGAAGTATAATAATATTATTTTTCATATAACCGTGGTGTATTCACAATAATCTCATTCCACTTTTGTGTTCGCGTAGCGGCGGCCTTAGAAAGTGAACACATAGTAATAGTAAGTGTCTATGTGAATAGTGCCGCAATACGAAGGAGAAAGATTGAGTGTGTGGTGGTTTTCCGCTGTATTTATTTATGTGCAAGCCGCAGACATTGTCAGTAATTGCCGGAGTTGCTATAATCGCGCTTAATTACAACTATACACTTCACAATCGCGCCCGTTTCAAGTATTCATTATTAATATTAATTCGCAATAAAAACGGGTTTTGATAGCCATTCCCTTGAGTTGGCGCTGTGAGCAGCTCTTCGGCGGCAGCGGTCATCATTGCCATAATTATTTTCTTAATTCTAAATTGGAATGCATTGCAACTGTATATAAATATACGTGTGCCGATATCGATGACATTTTTATTGCCTTATTTAAATATCTCATCTCGCGCCCGAATATTTTTATAGGGCGTCAAGTTCCAAGTTAAAGAAGAAAAAACAACTTTATTTAATTATACATTTACATCGGCATACATTTTGCGTAACTTAATTTGGATAATAAAATAAAATTCCGTGCGTCATTTATATTCAGCATAATATTTATCATCTAAATAGGCATTTACGAGGACAGCTAACAATGGCATGTGCCGTACCAAACAAAAGTGGAACGCAAATAACGAAAACAATAAAATTAGAATACATAAACACATAAAAAAGGCATCCAGAACGTTCCCCGCCAGCAATGCTTCCCCCTCCCCCCGCAAGACACTGTTACTGCATCCCCCCCCCCCGCGGTTCCTACATCTTACATTTAAACATTCCTTCCTACCTGATTAGTGCTAACAGTAATTAATTAAGCGGTAACATTATTTTTCTCAGAACACGCACATCATGACACTGACTTGCTGTACTAAAACTAAACTATTTTCGTGATCAAAGAAAACCCGTGTAACACAAACTTTGAACTTTTCCTCGGCCGATCTTAATCATTACCGTTTGTGATATGCCTAGTAGCCGAGCCACCGTTCCGAGCGTTCAGTGCAACCTAAACAATCGTTTCAAATTATATAGTTTCGCCCATTTATTTTTCCAAGCTTCGCAGATAATACAAATATTATGCAATTTATTCAATACGTTATCTACGCAAGTACATAACAAATTCGTTTCCATGAATGTGTAAAGTTTTTTATTTATTCTAAATGTGTGTTGACTAAGCTATTGTACAATAATAGGCTGTCTTATTTGTATTCAATTGCTTTTAAATTAAGAACAGAAAATTGTATATCGGGAAAGTAATCAGACACAATGGAAATACTTGAATAAGAAATGCTAAAATGATTTACAGTTATTGTTTTTAGCGCGACGATGCTGAATAGATAAATAAAATTTATTCAGAAGATTGAATAAATAATACGCTTTGCAAGTTGTTTTAGTGTTAATATGCAATGAGTTTCCGGTGTAATGTACCAGGAAACCAACACACCTTACTCTTCTCAAATTATATTTCAAAAATTTGTAGCAAGGTGCAATTCGACTGAACTATTGATTTTTTTTATTTATTGTAGATGTGTTTGTAGCTTAAAGTATGACTGCAACTTAATGTAGAGTATCTTAACATTAAGTTATTAATCATCAATCATTTTCATAATATCCTGATTGATGCACAACTATATCATAAATACTATTGAAATTTGTGAAATGATTAAACGTAAACAGCTACTAAATTATGTTTTTAAACTTTAAAGTGTACATATCTAAGTATTGAAGTATTTACCAGTCTTATAAAAAATATTTTAACTCTATGTTACCAGTTCTTATCAATGAAAACATATCTTGAATTAACTACCATTATACGAATCTGACTCGACTGCGTGATCGGTTGCAATTCAACTTGCAAAACGGCCCGATACACGGCCCTTGCTACTCCGAAGTCAAAAAGCTGCATATAATCTAGATATAATCTCATATTTATAAGTACTTTATATGATTACATTTAAATTCATTCTAAATTACAATGAACAGTGTAAGTCAATGGCCGGCGCGTCTCACTCAACTCAAATGTCTAATAACTGCAGCGTACACACTCTCACAGATACGTGTGTGTACACTGGCTCACATACACACCGCACCCGCCGTCTTCTGTGTGGGTATGCAATAATATAATATAAGGCAATAACATGTTCAAATACTCGGGATCGCAAATTAAATCGACCTTCGCCACATAATGGACGTCGCTTACATTTGAACTATCAATGAGGCGGAAGACGGGGCATTCTCTCATTAACAAATTCGGTTACTTCCGATCAACTAACAAATTGGAGGTACTTGCGGTTGTTGTAGATAAAACGACATATTGAGGAGGTATTTGGGTATAAATGTAGCTTTTTTCTCATCTTCTTAAACAACCAAAAAGTTTAAAGACTCTGTTTCGTCTTTTTTCATGACATACTTATACTATATAACTTATTGTAGCTAAGAAGACATATTGAGGAGGTATTTGGGTTTTAAAGTAGCTTTTCTCTCATCTTCTTAATTAAATAACACGTCCACGTCTAATCGGATTTACATTGATAATGATTTGGAATTTTGGTTTATGGTAGAGCTGCAAACTATTTATTGTATTAAATATAATAAAGTTATCCGGAAGTTTGGTAAAACGCAATATGCCCTTTCATACACTATATATTTACTTATACTACTGGGTACTATTAGGGTAAGCAAAGACTATAAATCCTTAGAACATTTTACCACAATGAGAAAATAGGTACGCGACAATTATTGTAAATTGTAACCTTCATATATCAGTTTTAACGTTCGGATAAGTTATCAGACCCGCATTTAATTTTTCTCAGATAAGGACCATTTTTTCCAACCAAAGACAAAGTATAAAATACACTCATCCATATGTAAAAAAATAAATAAAGAAACTATGTAGGGCTTTGTTCTCAATTGAAATTAAGTAATTGTTGATTGCTATTAGTAAAGTAAATAACTAAGGGTTGCCATAAAACGAAACACTAACATTAAAATTAAATTATAAATAGAGTTGTAATACCTTGAAGCGCAGCTTACTTTGTTCGTGCAACAGACAGCCTCATAAATGAATTAATATAAAATGTGAACGAACCGATGAAAAACATCAACTAAAAGAATGAGAATTGATAAAAGTTGCACAAATGAATTAAATTCATAGAAAAATCGCTTCCGAAGAAATTGCTGCAAACATGTTAAGGGGAAGACAATGTATTCTTCTAATGCACATTGTAAAGCTATTATTGCAATCTGTATTAAGTTTATTGAACTACAAATATAATAATTACCACGCTACAATGTTTCTCTCTTCAATTTAACCTACAGCCACACCAATTGATCCCAAAAAGGAGTAGCCAAACTATCAGAAATATAACTTCTCCAGAAACTTTGGGAAGTAACAAGTTAAGTATCTAAAGAATTTTAAAATAAGGAACGTCGGTGAGGAAGTAGTGTTGATGGTTCTTACAACACTACTAACAAAAATAATTCAAAAACCTCAAACCCTGATTCAACCCATATGACGCACACGAGCAGAAATCAGACAGTGCTATTCGAAGCTGCTATACATGATAAAAGAGCTTAAAGATCTATATCTTTTTACTCAGTCTCTCTTTAGTTCGAAATAAAAATTACGAAAGTTTTAATCAAATTGGATTAAACCATAGAAATACGTAGAGTCACAGACAACAACACGGGAGAATCAGTAAATTTATAAGTGCAGAGCTGCACCTTAATGAAAATATAACATTAGATATTAATTAAGTGTAAGCAAAAAGCATGAGCGCGACGCACGCAAGGCGAGGCAGTCTTTTAACTATAATACTTTGTTTCAATACTAACCATTCGCATGCGACTGTATACAAGTATTGATAAAAAAACTTATAATAATGATCTTCCACACCGCTTGCGCACCTTTTATTGTTGCACAATGTTCTTTACAATTTAAGAATTAATGCGCTCACACAGAACGCATTCAATACATTAGTCAAGAAAGTTGCATCTTTAAGCTTGCAAACTCTTAAAGTGTGATTTGTAACTATAAATTACTTATGAAAGATGCAATATAATTATGTTTTCATGGGGTAAACACTAGGTCACACTAGAACGGCGTTGCTTTCTATGACTAAAAAAAACTAAATCGATTATTACTCTTCAAAAATTGTCTGGAATCTCCTGGTCCTCTAGAGAATATTTTGATAGATTTTCACTTGCTGTGTAGTATCAGCTATGTATAGTGCTGCTTATTTTCCTCCGAAGATACAGTTCTAGTCGCATCTCTGGCGCAATTCGAAAAACGTTAAATGATTGATACAGCCACTGACTTACGTTCATACGTGTTACTACGTTTCGTAAAGACTTAATAAAAATAATAGCATCAAATTGCTAAAACTAAGTGACAGAGCTAATAAGACATCCGTAGTGAGAGATATTGCTAGTAAGTACAGGTGAGCGCGCGCCGAGGCGTGGCGGCAATCATTGTTTCCTCATCTACTCGCGTCTGTCGCTAGATATTCTTATATTATCAACGCGATGGTTTGATAACTACTGATGCAGTTGCTGTGTTAGTCTACTATATATTTCCTAGTTCTAGGACACCGCGAGATCTTAAATCTTTAAAGTGGTTTGTTGTTAAAGAGATAAGCAGTCTTACTACCTAGGCAGTCTAATTATCAATGATCCTTCATTACATCAACTAGCTACATTCTACAATAAAATCGTCTCAGGAGTTGTCAACTCTTTATCTCTAGCTACCCCGTCCATGAGATGGCAGCGAGTTTGCATATGTATGTTACATAATCTCAGAGCATGAAATTAGTCGAACTCATTAACGGTGTGAGTATTTGTGCAATAAAAATAAAGAATAAATTAGCCAGAAGGCATTTTCTCACAACAAACAAGTCAGCGGAACATGCGGCGTGGAGCTCAGCATTTTTAACATAATTCCTTGACATATCCAAGAATATAAATAGACTTATTAATATAGAATATCGAAAGGTTTTTGCTTGAAAACATATAAAAATGTAAACGAATAACGTTTACTTGCAGCTTGTTTACCAAGTTCTAGGCTAGGGAGAGACGATTCTGTTTGTTGAAGCGCTTTAATCTAAGCTTTCATAGCAATGATTATTTGAAAAATATTAATAACTATGAAAGCAAGAGAAACATCCACTTTTCAAAAATTATGAGGCTTTTAATCAACTAGGAGAAGTACTAGTCCTACTTTACACACTACTAGTACAGCATCAGCGTGTGTAAACGACCACATTTTTTGACAAATTTTATGTTCTATTTTATTTAACACGTTCACTGTCCCCATACTATAGTTTAGAATGACCCGGTAAGTCCAAAATAGGTCGAATGCAATCTATAATTTACACTATTGTAGTAGTTCAATCATAGTAGTATTTTTATAACCAGCCATTGTTTTCCACGATTTTTCCAGTGTTTTTCTTGTGACCCACCAAGTGGGTCACGGACTTATAACCATAAAAATCTGTGACCCAATCAGGGTCACGGACTGGTGAGTAAAGATGTAATATCTAACTTTTGAGGGTAGATTATAAATTTACGAAGGTAGATAGACAGTACAGGTGATAATACGGCTGTGTTGTTGTTGTGCGGAATTAGTATCTTATTTGCTAAAATATACCACGACAAGATGTCTTTTTTGTCCGGTAAAGATATTCGACGAATACTCGAAAATAGTGACGTCGATAGGATACGATCGCCTGCTCAACCTGGACCTTCCAGATCCTCAAGTTCTTCGCAACATTTTTTGATAGATCTGCCAAAATATTCTGGTAAAAAAGCAATTAGAAAACGATGCGTTGGATGCTACAAAAGATTGCTTGACGAAGGTCATTCCACTTCCTCTGCAAGAATCAAGGCTAAGAAGGTACATCAACAGTGCAAGACCTGTAAAAAAGGCTATTGCTACTTTTGCTTCGAACAATCCCATAAATAATTGTGTTATTATTCGTATTTATATATAAGTTTTTTTTTTTTATTTGAGTAAAAATAAAAAATTAACCAAGCTAGTTTAGATTTTTGTTTTATTGCCCCAAAAAAATAAAAAAACCTAGATTGTTTTTAATGTATTGTATGTGTTTTTTTCCGTTCATACGTCCACAGTTAATACAGATCTCTATTGACAAGTTCAAGCTGAAAAACGATGTATCAAGTTGTATGTGACCAATGACCCAAAAGGGGAGTCACGAACTTGTCACTATAAATTGTCGTGACCCACCAGATGGGTCATGGGACAGTGAACGTGTTAAGTCTTGTCCATTTGTTTATTTACTGAATAAATAATCTTTAAACTTTTGTACCCATTTTTCTCTGACTACTATACTTTGATTATGCATGGTACTGATCCTTATCAGGAATCGCATAATTATCTAAATTTTAAACGAATTTTCTATTTAATAATCATTCGGTTTAACTTAAATAGCTCAGTCACCCAATAACAAGGAAGGGCATATAAAATTACTTAGCCCTTAGAACCTTATAACATATTTAAATAGAAACCGACAAAGCTGAATCTATTTTAAGCAAATAACAAATAATGCATTGTAGAACTGAAGTTATAATGGGCGGGCAGTGTTTGCGAAGACATTGTTATGCCGGACTATCCAACTAACTCAACTCAATTGCTTCTCAAAGTGCGCTTCAGCACTAACTGTTTTCACCATATAAAATGATAGGAGCATTTCAAAGTGCTTGACATATTTTAACTTTTAATACAATGAACTGCGCTATGTTGAGAGCCTTTGGTTTTCATACAATATTAGGTTAACAGTTTCAATATAGCAGAATTGAGACTCAGTTATCATAATTTAAATCAATTATCTTAATAAATTGTATTTAATTCTGCATCTTATCTTAATAAGACCGGTACTATTTCACAAACACTCTTCAAAAGGAAGTTTCCAATAAAGGTTTTAAAAAAGTGCTGTTCTTTTTTCTATAAGATTGATAATTTGCGAGCTAATGTGATTCTATTTAGTTGCAACTTGTTTGCATACAAGAAAATTTATTCATATAACGAAGCCCAGCTATTACTTTGGAACGTATCAGCTATTCATACCATATCTTTGTATTCATATTATTTACATGTATTATAACAGAACCTTAACCTTCAATTTAAACGTTTTTTAAGAACCGAATTTTGATCCTTTATTGTAGGATAACATATTATATTTTGAAAGCTTCAAATCTATAAATAGCCTAGTAGGTATGACCCCAACTAGATGAGAAGGATTAATGGTATTTGAAGCTGACAATAGACGACCTCTATTAGGAACATTTATTATTGTGTTTAATTAAACAAATGCATACATCCATATCCGCTGTTAAAGTGGCGATATAAACATACATTCTGTCTAATAAATTACTCGAGTTGTAATGCGCGCATACTAACGACAATAACATTTTCAGAATGAGCTTTTAATAATGAATTATTAATTTTATGATTTTGAGATAGCAATGAATTTGTCTACTAAGCATAAATAAATCTTTTTGTTGTAATTTGTATCCTAATGTATGTACAATATGCAATGGTATTCAGTTTGAAAAATAATTTCATACGACAGAATCATTGCACTTTCAAAAATGTATACACAATTGACACAATCACGTTGTTCAATATGGTCACACCCTTGACAATATTACTATAAATGCATCACATACACACATATATCGGTTAATGTGGCTTCTAAATAATTAGTGTATTCCTAATAAATGCATTCTTTTCTAAGTTTAAAATTAAGAGTTTGGTCATCACTCATCTTTTACTCTGTGTAAAAAAGAATAACACCAAAAGAAAATGACCAGAATACAAAAACGACTTTTAAAACTTAAGCATTTACCGTATTTTTCTGAGCCAAACATCAACCTACAGTATATCATTCAATGCTATGTAATTAAGGTAGTGTATGTTAATATTTTTTTACGTTCGTAATTTAAATTACAAATATAACAGTCATAAAAGCACATTACTAAAAAACCAGCCGGTCTAATAATCCAAACTACACACGAGGAATGACTCACGATAACAAATTAAGAATTATTTTAAATTGACGTAATTGAAAAATATGCATCGCTTGCGCACCGCAGCTCGCATAAATTGATTCATGTAGAATATTATACGGAGGGCAGACCGTCCGACAGACGCCAAAAAGACTGAATAAAATATTGTTACTGACTTACAATGAACCCACAACCACATACAATTGTAAATTGAGAATCATTCTTTGTTTAAACAAAAAAAACTGTCAAGTCACATATTAATATGTAAAAAAGGTTCCGTAGGTATTATTTTTATAATCCTATTTTAATTTGTAATTAACACACGCTTACGAAATTGTAAGATGTTAGAAAAACGTCTAAACTTCTATCACCGTCTAATAGAAAAAAAGTTTTACACCATTTGTATTTTTGGCGTTAAAAGAAACATGGCATGTATTAATTACGAATTGTTATTTACCAATCCAAAAAAAAAGTTGACTATATAAAATCAAAAGCAGTTAAATAACCCAGCCTGATAAAAGCTAATAAAAACATTTATAAAACAAAAAACCTTGGAAGAGAAATGTGTTTACCATTACTAATAACAAATATTAATGTTATGAGAAACAAAGCTACGTCATACAGATAAAATCTTTTAACTTTGATTTTAAACGACTTTTTACCTTACCATTATTTGCTTTAGATTTTTAACTTTTACTCCTACTCTTTATTTACAATTTCAACCTAAATTTTAAACTACAAAGTGTAGAATTCAAATATAGGAACATATGTAACGTTGGTCATCCATGTTAGATAAAAGTAATGATCGTATGTATGACTTTTGTAATAAGTATGTAATTATGCTATAAGGCTATTACATTTATGACTGTGTTAATTTTTTTATAATAATTTTTGAACCAGAGAATCAGTTATGTGTACGTTACGGAACCCTTGGCAAACGAGCACAACTAACATTGGATCGGTCTTATTTTATTTACTTAATAAAACTTACATTAAAATGAATTGAACTGAATGATCAGCTGTTATTCTCATATACCAAATAATAGCATAGTGGCAAAAGAAATCATACACCATGACACGATATAAATCGCATAGATATAGATATAAACTGTGTAGTGTCGGCTTAAAATAGCACTACCCCATTTCTTACATACGTACGTAAGAGGCGACTAACGGTATTGGGGCTTTTAAGGATTTTTTGGGCGACGCGGTTGGAGACGCATCACCAACAAACTTTATTTTACCATCTTTTCCCCAGGCAACTTCCAAAAGTGGCTGAGGAATTTCTGATTCCTTAGCTCTGGCTATCCCTTCTAGGGATTTATAGCCGTGAGTATATATACGTATGTTTGATTAAATTTTTAATCTTTCGGAATTATTTAAACTACCGTGATGATTTTCTCAGATCATCTGATCTATGTATGTTTAATGCTTATTTTGTTCTCCAAGATTTTTTTATCAAGTTTTAGATAACCTTTAAACATAATACACATTCATGAGTATCTACTAATGGGCATCTTGAATATGGGAGTCTTAGATACTCTACCACTTTAACCACTATATGTATACACATTTATTCAAAAATAATTTTTAACAAAAAGAAAACCGACTTCATAGTTGGAAAAACAACCGAAAATAAACAATCTAGTACTAAAAAGTACGAAATAAGTTTTTTAATCGAATTTGAGTACTGTGATTAATACCTAAGCAATTTCTTTAATCCACACGCGTCAGTTCAACCTACCTAAATCTTAAAATTCTCTTAAATTAATGTGTGAGCCGGTGCCAGCCTGCGTGATGATTGATAATAATAAGTGAGTATTTCGCACTTCATATACATGTACTTTGTACAATGTACAATGTAGGGTAGCTTGTAGTTGTAGGGTAAATTGATTTTTGTACGTATTACCATTTAAAACGTTAGGTGATTGATATGTATTGTTTAGATTGTAATAATCAGAGATAGATACCTAGTAGGGTGAATTTACTTTAGTTTGATTAATTTACTTTCACAGTACTCATATTCAATTAAAAAACTTATTTCGTACTTTTTAGTACTAGATTGTTTTTCCAACTATGAAGTCGGTTTTCTTTTTGTTAAAAAATATTTTATTTTACGAGTTTTAGAGATGGGTAGACCTGGCAAAGATGCCTCTCGGATAAGGAAGCAACGGTTACTGTATTATTCTTCGTATTTCCGGTATTTCTAATATTGTACGATATTGCTTTGTTGTGTATATATATGTGTTGTGTCGACTTAGAATAGTACTACCCCATTTCTTCCGATGGGTGTACGTAAAAGGCGACTAACGGTATTGGGGCTTTTAAAGAATTTTTGGGCGATGCGGTTGGAGACCCTTCAGCAACAACCATTATTTTTACCATCTTTTCCCGTTTCACATTTCCAAAAGTGGCTGAGGAATTTCTTATTCCTTAGCTCTGGCTACCCCTTCTTGGGATTTATAGCCGTGAGTATATGTATGTATGTGTGTATGTACAATATTAAATAGGCTCAACCATATTTAACTTTACATTGTTCTTAGTATCCCTCGAAAGGCGATGGTCTACAATTCTACATCTCAAGAAAGACTCAAACGTTAATGCCGAATATATCCAAAGGGGTTTGCAGAGGTAGTAATATTTCTGAATATCACGTGACTTTGTCACCTGTTGTTCAGAGTACCCACGATTTGCTTGGACAGTGTTCTCACGTTATACAGGGCAGGCCAATCGGCGTTTTGAACAAATACACTATCACATGATTGTGAGTTCGACAGTCCCCTCAATTTCCTCGAACTCCTAGTGATTGAGGACCCACACCTTCCATCATCAGCTCAGCAGCATAACAATATGATTTTCAGAAGCAAACGCCAATATAAGTTCAGAAAATATGTAAAATGCGGTACATTTGCCTATAAAAATTGAGGGTTCCCCTCGATTTCTCCAGGATCTCATCATCAGACCCTGATATCCTCATAATGGTACCAATCCGGGAGTATCTTCTTTCAAATAAAAAAATAATAATTAAAATCGGTTCATAAATGGCCAAGTAATCGGTGAACAAACATAAAAAAAAAATGGTCAAATTAAGATCACTCTTTTTTTTGAAGTCGGTTAAACATAAGTTTTATATATGATAATAAGTTCCAATTTACACGTAGTATGAAAATAGCAAGGTAAGAATATGTACAATATGATTCATCGTAGCTCAAATGTAGAGCACCAACAAAGAGATGACGTCATTGGTCGACCTGCGATAACGGAACGGTACCTAGGACCTGCCAGCTACAAAACAATTTGTTCTCAAATTAAGCTATAAATATTTTAATTTGAGCCATAAGTTTTACAACCGCCATGTATTATTAGCCTTTGTGAGGATTTCATCGAGCAAAATAAGTAAATGGAAGGTAGGTTTTGTTGTATACATATTTTAATACCATAATTATGATTATAACCAACTAAGCTGATTGCATAAATATAACGCTGCAACAGAGGAAAATTACACAGTCTTTCTTTATATCATTTGTATGCAGTTGTTGAACACAAATTAAGAAGACGTTTAATTATACTAAATCAACGCAAAAACTGCATTAAAATGTGTGTAAATCAAAGACAAAAAATGATTATAATAACATATCACGTAAGTTATTTAAAAAAATTGTTGGTTAATCCCGATTATAATTATATATAAAGACATAATTTAGTCAAAATTTGGTCATTCGGTATTAAAATGCATCGCCAAAACCTTTTTGTGAACAACAAAAAATAAAGAATTAAAATGTTGAAAGAACTAAAATTTAAAAAAACACGTCTCTATCTACCTTTTTGTAATAATATTCAAAATATAGAAAACGATGTCTCTTCGTTAATAAAGACATTGCAATAATTGCTAAGGACACATTTACCTGAGTTCAACTAACATTTTAATTGCTTGTTCTGAGAAATATATATTTTAATGAAGCAAGAAATAAAAAGTACTTAGCTCACCTTCAGGCTATATTTTTATTTGATTATGTGTATATTTAAATGCTACACTTCGTATATAAAGAATAAAAGAGCATGTATGAAAAGATTGATAGATGTAAACGAAGTTAGAGAGGTTTGTCAGGATCGTACGAAGTGGCGATCAATAGTCTCTGCCTACCCCAATGGGAACTAATCGCGTGAGTATATGTATGTATGTACACTTCATAGTATAAAATTTAGGGTGAATTTGTGAATCAAAAGACTAAAGCAAATAATGGTATGGTCAAAAGTATATGTACTGAAGTACGGCATTCATGATATAACAAACTCAATACCAAAACTACTCCTTTGTGAAGAGTTCAGGTTCGAATATTTGTTAAATATATGCTTGATCTTTTCAGTTTCAGCCCCTATGATAGAATTTCTCATTTGCTTGTGATAAATGTTGCTGTAATAAGTTATCAGGCAATCATTTAAAATATTTATAAGTTTTCAGCTATCAGGTATATAAAAACATAGAAATCTTGAATGTGTTCGATATCCTCTGCCTCCTGAGGACGTAAAAATGAAGTCAGGAAAAAAATAAATAAACTTAAATAAAATTTTAAAGAATTGTTGATTGCATAGTTCTGTCTACCTCCTTCTGGAATTATAGCCGTTACAATTTGTAGTCAATTTTAAATGCACAGCTTTATTTAATACAAGAGGAAAGGTATGTTTGTATCTCGGTTCCAAAAACTAATTTTATCAATATAAAATACAAACAAATTTTGAATTGGTTTTTTCCACATCAACCATCACAAAAATCTAGAAGTGGCAACAGAAACCTTGAATACATATATAGATATACGCATGCCCATAAATCCCAAAAAGGGTTAGCCAGAGCTTCAGAGCTAGAAATTCCTCAGCCATATTTGTAAGTTGATAGGGGAGAAGATGGTAGAAATAAAACCATAAATACTAAAAAAATAAAACTATCCAAGCCCCACTGGGGAGATCCGTATGTAACATATAAAACACCTCTTTTGTTATTACTTAAAAAATAAATCGTTTATTTGAGGTAGTGTAGGACAGTCGTTTGTTAGAACATATATTAATCAGCATATGTTTTTTCATTTTCTATCACACAAGTGCTCGCCTATATTTTGTTTTAAATACATACATACATACTCTCATGCCGTTAGTTCCCATTGGGGTAGACAGAGAGTACAAATAGACACTTTACACGACCCTGGAAAAAAATGCGAGCATCATATACATACATCATTCGTTTTGTGTATCTACTAAATGATGGTTACATTTTACTCTTTTCTAAACTTCCGGTAGTGGTTTTACAATGTTTGGAAAAAATTTATACGCCCGATTTCTGAATTGAGTATTCAAGCTGAGAACAACTTAAGTATCGTTTTGTCTCATTCAGTTGTTAAGATTTCAATGCGACAGAACGATACTTAAGTCGTTCTCAGCTGAAATACTCAATTCAGAAATCAGTCGATAATCATGTAATTTAGTTCGTTGCATATATTATTTGAAACTTCCGAGGTTGTACTAGGGTGTTCTTTGCATACGATGAGTAGGCAGTTGTACCCAGGTTAACGACTAGTTTTTTTATTCTATTTACTTAGCTATGTGGCAGACACAGATTATTTTGTTTATATATTAATTAATTATGTGTAGTGTAGTGTAGGCCTTAACTGAAAACCAGTGTTTTGCCACTTGGCAATATCAAGCACTGAGTTAGGACCTAGTTTGTGTTACCATAGCACTAATTTTAAGTTTAAAATATTGTTTTTTTTTTCACTTTATATATTGTTTTTCATATTGTATGTGGTGTTATGTTAACATAAATAAACGAGTTATCTATCTATCTATCTATGTGTACTTTAGCACTCTCGTTCTGACTGCATCCTCTCGTACCAGATAATTTAGCAAAATATTGGTATCAATAATTGATAAACAGCAGGGGGTTCTGTGCCGTTCGTGACTCAGAATTAAACCGTTCGTTCTGGCCAACTTATAATAATTGTCGTCAAACATACAAAATATTATTAAATATGAATATTCGAAGAGCGGTTTATAAAACCCCGTCATCACACACAAAGACAATAATACATTTTTTACACCGAGTTCAAAAAATGTTAATAACACAGCTCGTGGTTTATATTGAACATAATTACAGTATTTCTTTGCCCGCTCCGTTGAGTTTTGATCGTTCGATCGAGAATATAGAATAGCGAGTCAATATAAATAAATACAGCTTGTGCACCATTTGTTCGACAATCCACAGTATTCTGAGGATTAGGGTCGACCGGTGGTGCCGCGGCCGCCACGCGGGCGCGGGAGCCGACCCGCTCCCCTCCGCGCCCCGCGCCCCGCGACTCACCCACCCGCACCATAACTATATACAGATATTATTATAATCATTATTTTATGATTCAATGGTCGATGACTAAGTTAACGGTTGAGAAAACGTATTATTTTTATGTAGCATCATCATGCCACCAATTATCTTCCATTTCAAATAATAGCATTAAAATACATATCGGAAATCTAATTTGGATTCATCCACAACGCTAATATGCTATTTTCTCTATTATTATGCTCGCTGCGAACACATCTTATATAAATATTATACCGTGAATATTTATGAGTTACAAACACTATGATTTACCAAACATGTAGCCGCGTATTCTGCCCAATTACCTCGTTTTTTATTTAAATTATCTAATTTTAGATCAAATTTCAGATGTAACATTTTTGCATTTATAGTATCAAAACACGTTATTGAATCGTTGTTAACAAGACGTATTCTAAAGTTTTCAATCAAATAATATTGGTAAGTGGTTTATTGATTGCTCGAAATATCCACTGGATTGCAACTGATATGTCTTCTTCTCACTGAATAAACGTTAATTGCAATCAAAAAACATTAATACTTATAACATAAAACATTGCAAACAGCCATTCAACTACATTTAAAGTATTTATTATCATAATTAAAGTTTAATGAAACACGTTTTCTCATTGTTTCATAAATAGTTAATGATTCCAATGTACTATCTTTTACAAAGAAACCAAGACTAACGTTTCTACTTGAAATATAACAATGGTTTTAATTTTATACCATTTTCCCGAAGATTTTAAATTATGAAATATTGTTTTTACATATCTGATGAATACTATAGTGTAGCCAAAAGATTATTCAATTTAGGTATACCTAACAAGGAAATATTAAGTAGAGAAGGGTAATCTAATAATTCTCTCATAAATCTTTATTCGCTTAATGAGAGTCATAAAGAAACATAATTATTGAAATATCAGTCCGTTTTGAAAATTATTCATACTTGCATATTCAATATATATTTTTTTTATATTTATGATTTTTGTTGTAAGAAGTTGGTAAAGTAGGTCGAGGTGTTATAGGTGTAATAATAAAATTTATAGATTGTATTTCGTAGAAGGTATTTAAGTTAATTCAATTTCCGATCTCGGGAATTAAAGAATAAAGTTATTTTTTACAATATAGTGGCGAGACCGCAATTTGGTCTATGTTTGTTTTATAAACTCCCATAAGACTAGTTAGTGGAAGACGTGATACAAAATTATTCAATTAAATTATTTATATTGCGCGATAGAGATTTCGGTTTTGAGTGTGTATGGATGAATAAAAGTAATTTGTTTGTTGCGATATTTGATCGGCTTAATCCCATAAATAGCTGCCTCAGGCGTCATCATATAATGAACAAACTATATTACATTTGTCCCTGTAATACTAATGAGCTGAGCCTATTAGTGCTATTAAATTGATGATCACTAAAGGTAGCATTACCCGTGTGAGAGCAGGATGTTATGTGAAAAATGATTTACTGCTAGAATTTTTATCAATAATGTCAGTTTTTCACTTTTTACGTGACGCACTTTGTTCTCATACGCTTCGTGCTACAGGGGCTGAGTTTAGACCGACTCTATCAAAATAACTATTTGACTTGAATAAGTAAAAGTATGCTGCATCTCCAATATCTTAAGTACGAGCAAGTATAAGGCACAAGTTTCGGTTTATTTACAAAGCGACACAAAACTTGCTATAAAAAAGACCGAGTTTATTCTCGTCCGCCTTTAAACAGTGCGTTTGTACAAAAATAAATAAAATATATTTTATTAGTGACGGCCGTGTAAATATTCTGATGAATTTTGTATTTTAGACAACGTCGCCGTCGTCGGTCCAACTAAACAAACACACTATTCAAACAGACCGTGTTTATCGTGGACTGACTTTTGTTACGGAATCTGGACGTTTTTGGGAAGCTTGCATTCCGTTTGCGTCCTCGCACTTGTACTTCATCGCAGTTGAATACTTCGTAATTAAACTCCTCGCTACATGTTCCAAACGGATATGAATTACTATTTACATGTACGCCTGTGACTATAATTTAAATAGTAATTTAAATTGAAACCAACAGTTTATGTGTCATTATCGAAAGGAACAATAGTTTTAGTAAATATTTTTATAAGACGCCAAAGGTCTCGGGTCTGCGGGCGAGATAATGACAGTTATTGTGCGATGATAGTGCAGCGGGGCGGCGGGCGCGGGGCGGGGGGCGCGGGCGGGGGCGACACCTCACCTTACTCCGAGATCTACGCCGCTACAACCCTGAATGAATCGTCTTAAGACATCAAATAAGAAATATAACATAGCATATTTCTAGACATCTTTCACCGACTTTTTTTTATACGGAATGGAATTGTCTTCAAAAGGGAAGAGGTAAAATCGTTCAACTATTCCATTCAAATAAAAAGAAAACGTGCATCAATTTTTGTGCATCGATTTCTACGAATGAATGCACCCTGTTAAATTAATCCACGAGAAAGAGAGGGACAAATATACATTATATTAGAGAGGAACAATCGCTGCCATTAAGCGGAATAAAAAGAAAAGTTATTATATTTTTTATTGGAGAGGGCCACCCGCCACCCTCGCGGCCGCTAAGAGGGTTATTTTTATTTTATTTGAAAAGTTTATTTTCCATTTGTTTTAACTTTTATTGTTGTGCGATACGAGGGGTGAAAGTTTGGCCGACGGGCCGAGGCACGCACGCACCCCCGACTCGCTAATGCGTACGCCTTCATTATATTTTATATTTAAACTTTGCCAGGAAACGACATTAAAATGAGAAAAGTTGCTCTTCTATGCGAACACTTATATTGAGTTGAACACAATACACGCACACGAGAACAATAAACACTCATTTTGCATACTCAAAATAAGGCTTTCCTTTCAAGTTTCAACTATATAATTTCGATACTCACTTAGTCCACGTGGGAACATAATAATGCTAGCTACTCCGTTTTCTATGCACACACAATAACCGTAAACGCACCGTTAATATAATTTCACAGGTGAAGACAAACAAATTCGGCAATTGCTACTTAATAACAGCTCGTGGAAGCGTATTGAACTGTAGAAAACAAACCTAAGTGAAGATGTTGATAAATCGTTAGAGACTCTGAATAGTAAGTTAGCAAACAAATTAGGTGACAAGTGGCAAGTGGCGCGTGAGAGGTAGCTGCGCCCGCGACTTGCGACGCGACGGTGCGATGTCGCACGAGCGTGTCGCGCCGCGCCGCGTCATCGACCACCGCGCCTACATCGGCAAACATTTGAGTATCCCTTATTAACAATAACTTGCCCGCACTTCCGCCTTTCCAAGTAGTCTGTTTGCCTCCTAAAAATAAACTAGTCCACCAAGTTTTTTAACAAGCAAACCCAATAGGCACACAATAGACAAAAGAAAACACCAGAGGAGCCCAGCACTCGATTATTTACTTTCCATTAATACAAAGCTCACATACGTACATAATAATAGGGATGAGTAAAAAACGTCTAATTGATATAAAAACAAGTCGACTTTCAAACAGTGTTCGATTTAAAAAGTAATATTCTCAAACCATAAAGCAGCTTCACAAGAGTATGTGAAATATTTTGACTAATATTATAAGTAAACTAAAGAGTGGGTTCGCTCGCCGGGCTCGTACGCCCGACCACACCGCCTCGCCGCCGCCGCCGCCCCGCCGCGCTACTGTCACTCCTATACACGCGGTTTTATACCGGCCATATTCCCTCCGTATACGATTTAAATGAGCATCACGCGATATTGCAAACTATTCAAATCATTTCTTGACATTCTGAACGTAATTACATAAAAAAAATATTTAGATTTAAATGGCCCAAGCATATGTTAAGTATGTAGCGTTTTAAGAGGCAAAAGAATTAAGTTTCTCGCAATACAATTTCTAGTTGTAATTACCGCAATTTATAATAAAATTAAAAGTTAACTTATTTAAAATAAATCAAAAACACTACCAAGCACTAAAGGAAAATTTTCACAGTGCTAAAGTAGTAGCGCTGATAAAATAATTTCATAATACCCAATAATAAAACACCAAGCAAATGATTGGTGGTGCAAATTTAGCTTTCAGTAAATTAATTTTCTCGTTTTTAATTGTTCGTGCAAAACAATAAGCGATTAAACGTTACAAGGAGTGCGGGCAGACGGAACACATATCAAGTATCAAGACTTTATGCACCAAGCAACAGTTTTTTCAATTAGAAACTAAAGTCGTAGAATGACTACTGACACGTCTACAGACACTCCGTATTACCTTTTGTTTGTGAATACATTTAAAAACGATCTCGATAATTCTGAGAATAGAACCTTTTAATATATTGACTCTATCACTATACTTTTAAGCAACGACTGGGAGCGCTAACAAAGCGTTTCTTTGGTTTATATTATTAGTGGGATTCAGCGTCGCTCGTTTACACCGTTTTCTGTTAATGTTATCTTTTAAAATTAAAGTTATCTTTTAATTTATATCATTGAACGAATATTATTGAACCCCATGCTGCCAACTTTTTTAAACTTCAAAATCATCATATCCTTTACGTTTAACAAAATTAAGAATCTCGAATATTAAGATTCTTTTAAAATTAATCCGAGAATGGTGATTATAATTTTGATTGATTTTGATTTATAAACCCACAATAATCATTTCGAATTAGAAGAATGTATGTATATTTTGAAATTATAAACCCCATTTATAATTTTAGTTTGTTAAGAAACTTTATGAACTAACTATATATATATATATATATATATATATATATATATATATATATGAAGTTTACTGTGAAAAAAATTATCTAAATCTATTACCGGGTAAATTTCTCCTTAGTTATTATTTTGTTTGTTCTAACCTCTGCCTTACTCATTCTAAGAACCTACTCATAGTTTAATGAAAGTGTGTCATACATTAGAATCTTAATATTCAGTGCGGAGTTGAGTAACTGTTTCACATTAGCAATAGCGTACGAGAACTCTTATTTTAAGGTTCAATTGGCAGTTTTACGCGCCGTATTTCGAATGAACTTTGCATGAATCATTGGCCGCGGTTCGTTCGAACAAAACTATGTAAGGGAGCTTTATTAAAATAACAGGCCCTAGTACAATGTACTAAACGATTGTCACGTGATGCCCATGAATATTTGGGGTCTTTTTATGACCGCTGTCAATTTTACATGGACACTTTAATAACGTCCTGTTTGCTCTATTGCTTTTTATCACTAACGATTTTAATATTTCAGTAAATAAATGTGATATTCACATATGTATTCACAAAAAATGCGCTTTTGAAAAGCCAAGTACTAATCTGCCTATACCAATGGGAACTAAAGGCATTTACTTGAAATTTGCTTATAATTAAATTTATACGAATAATTACGGATACATTCATAAGTTACAGCACTGGTAAAGAACAAGAAACGTAACTGATCATATGAGGTAGCTTTGAGCTTTCATCCTCCAATAAGCTTATAATGGATAAAGCTTTCTGAACGGACTGGCAGAAGACAGGAAGCCGCAAAATGCTGTTCCCGTTGCGAACAGGCTACTGTTGCAATGCCGCAATACCTTCGTTCGGAGTGTTATTAAGAGATATATTATTAGCATGTATATATTAAAAGGTATTTTTTAAACATAAATTAGTCGTAAAATGTTTACAAAGCTGAAACCGATATTGATGACACCTAATCTTCTGATTATTCAAGTTTTATCTGGGCAGTACAGCATTATATTTTGAATAATAGCTCTAATCTTCGATTTTTAATTACATTATAAATTTTACAGACTGAAATAAGTAAAATTAAATATAATACTCATATTCTCCAAAGTACTAATAGGAACTTCCAAATTACTATAACCCGCAGATTAACAAAATATTCATTAAAATAGGTTTAAAAAACGGAGGTCCATATTAAATAAACTGCACAATAGTTTAAAGAACTTTTCTCTTGATGAAATGATACACTATGAAACCATATGTTTTTTACTGTAGACAAACATGAACATAACAAGCAATTTTCTTAAGTTATTGCCATTTCTCTTTGTCTAAGCTAAGACTGCTTTTACCAAACTATACAGAGTTTCACAAAGGACAAAATCAAATATTCTATTTCAGTTGTCTTTGGATGTTGGTGGGTTTCGAACTAAATTGAGTGTTTCGGGCTGAGCTAGCATAAGTCTTTTATACAAAGAAAACTACTTAAGTGTGTGGTTTGTCCGTCCAGTTGAAAAATTGTACCTCTAAAAACATTTTTCATCAAACTAGCTTTTAAATTCAATTTCATCTACGTTATTCGATCAAAAATACTGACCTAGCAGTTTAGATTTTTTGCTACCTTGTTTCAAATATCATCACATCTCAAAAATGTATCTACCGATAGCTTTGAAATTAACTCGATAATGTTGTTTTGGCCATAGTCTACGACCCTAGTCTAGTGCGGGTTGGCAGATAAAAAATAATTATATATAATTTTTAACCGACTTAAAAAAAAGGAGTGTTTCTCAATTCGACCGGTATATTTTTAAGAATGTCAGATATTATAGAGCTAAATGTGATAGACACAGCATTGAAACAAACTCAAATTTAGGTTGGTTTATCAGAAACGAATCCTCGGGGTGAATCAGTAGTGATAGGGTTTCGCAAGATGAGTTCGGCCGGAGTTGGAAGTCGGCTACTGCGGCGGCGGTGCTCGCAGTGTCCCCCATCGGCCGGCCGGCTCCGCGCTCCGGTGCGCGAGCTGATCGTCGCAGAAACACGTAATTACGCGCCATTAATTATGTCACTAGCCAGGCCCGTTCACCGCCAACGATTATTAAAAACATGCGGACTTTTATTATGCTCGTATTGTACCTTACTAACAAGTCCGCATGGACAACGATCGTCCGCATTATCAACTCTCGTTGTTACATTAATTATTTTAATTTTATGCCATTCTGTAATTATATTGTGCACTTAAATATTATTTCTAGCTGTACCAAGAATTTCTAACAATTGATAGCGCAAAACCATAACGTACAGTTACATCTAATTGAGTGATTGCTATGAATATGATATGCATACGGTGCCTTTACTAAGTTGGTATGCATTCTTGTAAAGTGACTTGAAGTCATAAAGATAACAGGGTAGTGTATTGTTAAGTTGTAATGGTAGAAGATAAAAAATGTGTAAGTGAACATCGTACAGCACGCGGTGGAAATTCGATGTGAGTGTTAGTAGGGTGGTCGCGGGGCTCACGACACCGGCCGATTATCGTGTCGGCGCGGGTCCGGCCACTGGCACCATGTAGTGTAGATGTAATCTCGTCAATCTACCACAAACCACCGCCGAGTAACACGAGTTCTTTCACGCTTTTTTTGTGGCGTCGCTTTATGTAAATCGTTGTCGACCGCTGTCAACTTCCACTTAATTTGTAAATTTATTGCCGGACTAAGAAAAGCAGTTTTTGGAGGCGGTTTTCGGTTTCAGTAAACAGTATATTTTGCTATTTCATTTTCTAACATACATACATATACTCACGGCTGTAAACCCCTAGAAGGGGTAGCCAGAGCTAAGGAATTAGAAATTCCTCAGCCACTTTTGGAAATGATAGTGAGGAAAAGATGGTAAAAATAAAGGTTGTTGGTCGCCATCCGCATCGCCCAAAAATCCCTTAAAAGCCCCAATACCGTTAGTTGCCTCTTACGTACACCCACCGGAAGAAATGGGGTAGTGCTATTCTAAGCTCAGCTTCATTTTCTAAGTGTAGTAATAATCTAATTCGCACGGCAGTTGAATATATAATTAAAATGATATGTTATTATTATCAAATTATTTGCCTGCCTTGAATTATTATCTTTTGAATTAAAAATAGATTATCGATTATTGATTTTGTTGATGTTGTGTATAGAAAGGATTTCATAAAGTAGGAGAGAAAGAGATGGAAAATATTGAATTCTTTTTTGTCTTCTTCAGTTTTCAATCAGAATGTTAATAACTTTTACGAGAGAATGGATTAATGGATTATGAGTAAATAGTAATACGCACTTAATCTTTCTTAATATGTAGATTCTCTTAGGCGTTTTAAAATAATCAAAAAACGTGGGAAGAGACAATCTTACGCGCCTGATTTTAATTCAATTCAATAAGTATACTAATCTTTTCATACATATCTGTTAAGTCTTGACGCTTAGGAAAACACTTGACACATATGCCTTTTTTATAGAAACAACATTCTCCATTATATTGAAAAGTATGTTTTGATCCGGTCAAATAATTAAAATGTTTCAAAACCATGGAGACGACATAAGTGAAGAAAGCAATAAAAGAGTTGCCGATCGAAGTTCAGCTTACCGCTGGAATAAGTAATTAACTGGGCAGGTCCTGGTAATGGATGTGGTTATTAGATATTACTTTCTCTACGAGGGGACGCAAGCTTCGCTACTCGGGCTAATTACCAATCGACAAGTTGTAGTAATTGGCGACGATCATGAACGAAACGTAGAACGATGACCGGTCAATGTCGCGGGATCATACCGCATTTACATATTTTTCAAGATCCTCGTGTAGATTTGTTACAAGTTATACCTGTGTTTTGTATGCATAATGAATGATAAATTCGTATGTATGTTATCCTTATTTTTCTGAATAACATTATTCATCTATTCAGTGACGGTGTTTTATGTTTTGGAAGTATGGAAATGAAATGGTAAAATGTGAGATGTTTGCGTATCTTTTTTGTTTGATTTGGTTTCGCGTGTAATTTCGGTTTGGACTGATCTCATGGAGGTGTAGTAGGTAATAAGCGACTAAAAAATAAAAGGCTTTTTAGATACAGTCCATTTCAGCAATACTTTTTACATCATTTGGTTTACCTAGTACAACGAAATGTTGTTGTGGCTGGGTCTTTGTAGTATTTTATTAAAACAGTGCGTATTTGTATGTATGTATAATCGTGAAACAAAGTTTGTTTATAGGTCATATCACAGGTGGGATAAGTTTCATTATTTTAAGGGTCTATTGTCAATTAGAACGGATTCCATTGTGAATTTACTCATTAATTTTAATGAGACATTTCGTGAAGTCGAAACTATTTGCGTATGTTGTTTTGTCTTCTAATAATAGGAAGTATTCCAACTAAGATTGGGAAATGAAACTAATAGATTAGATGTTTTGTCTGTCTGTCATGTCTCTAATTAGATAAGATTAAATTAATAAGTGAGAAACATAGATTTATCCACCATTTTGGCTTCAAACATACAATGTTTTTTAGTATCGGCTTAGAACTGAACTGTTTTTCTGGTGTCTACCAAGAGGTTGGTAGGTGAATGGGTGAAGTAATTGAAAACCTATTACTAGTTATTATTTTCTTTCAGAAACCGTACATGTCTCTAATTCTGCAAATGTAAGATCTCCTCGGTTAGACGATAAGACGGAAGGACACATTATGTTTCAAAATATTGATGATGTAAATAAAAATTTAGTGGGTCGTGAAGATCGAAAAGAGCAGAGACACTTCCTCTTTGCCTACCCCACTGAAAAAAAAGGCGTGAGTTTACTAATTATTTATGTAATTCTGGTTTATGATAATTGGTTATCTTCGATCTTTTACGAAGTACTCTGAAGTGATTTTTTATACAACAATAAAAAACATGAACGAAACTTTGGCAGATTATAAGTAATCAATATGAACAGTATAAAATAAACATCAGTTTCGTAAATAGCTCCACTTTATCATTTCCTTATCGGTTAGCGATATCTATAAAGGAGACGATGCGATGCCGCCCGCCCTACCTTAGCACCACCCGCCCGCCCATCGTAAAACAAATAATAATTTTCATTTTTTATTTCTATATTAAATGAGGTCGATTAGTCTATGATTCCTTACGTTGAATTTCTTTGCTTTTAAATATTTTAGTATGTTATGAATCATTTTGTTGGTAATTACGCACATACATATACGTTACATACTTGAACTACCGATTTGGATTGTCAACTTTTTGTTATTTGAATGCCTTAAATAGTCCTGAAACAGATTTCAGTTCTTAGTGTTAAGGATTCAAATGTCTTTCGTAAAAAACATTTAGTAATGTTTGATTCTGAAACTTGCACACAACTAGAGGCAAGTTCTAAACCACACGTGAGGCATTAAAAATTGTATAAACCTTTCAGCCAAGTAAATACTGAATCGCCCTCAGGTGTAGTTATTCTCAATTAAGCGTGCGTTGAATGACCGGGCTTTAAGTATACAATACAATCGAAATGTCAACCGCAACTTAATAAAATATTTACAAATATTACGAGAATCAATTTACTATACTAGTATGAAATCAATATCTTGTTAAAATTGGTCAGGCCCGTCACCCCGCTCCCCTTCGTACGCTCTCGTCTTACCCCTTGATTGTCTTCATACTACTATAAGCCACGTGTCTCGACATCTCCATCTCTTTTGTTCCTCAATTGTGTGATAGAGACAAATGGGTAGTACAACAGGAAGTGGAGTAGAGTCAGCTGATCGTAGTAATTCCGAATGGAGAACGCTACAGCGCTTAGGTTGCGCTCATACAGAGCAACTTCTCATTTTGTTGTGTTTACTTGCTTCACGAGTTCCGATATTATTTTCCAATAATCATTAGGATTAATTAGACATTATTAGAGAACGAGTCACATTAAGTGATGCGAATGGAAATATAATAGATGGTTATTTGTTCTTCTTTCTGCATGCTATGAAAATGATATTATCTCCCTTATTATTTTCATCTTTGTCTCAATCTATCCGAAGAGCGAAGATAGCAGTACTAAACGATCATAATAGAGGTGTGTTTATGTAAGCAATACCTTAGTAGTAGCCGGGGGTGGGTGGGGTGGCGTTCTCAAGGTCAAGGAACTTGACACTGTCAACAAAGGTCACGTGATCGGGAGCATCCTACACAAGTTACAAACTAACATTGCGAATCTTAATACGAAAACTAAACTTTTAGTATTGGTTTTTTTGTCTGTCTTTTATCATTTCAATGTAATTAACTTGCTGAGCGGTATTGTAATGGGTTGGCTCCACCATGAAGTTTCGTTTCTAGGGACTTGGTTTAAATCTGATGTTCATAATTATGTTCCGCACTTTAAATTCCTACCGAGAATGTATCTCTGATATCCTATAGAGATAAATATATCTCTTTAATGACTAATATCATTTTCTTAGTTCCTATGGTCATTTTATCTACTCTGTCTGAAGAGCTAGAGCCTATCCTGTATAAGGTGGTTTAGCCAAAGCCAATTAAGGCTTATAGTATAAGATCCCGCTGCTAAATCTCTATGTTCATAACGTATTGAGTCAAACACACATTTTAACATAAGTTTATGAATAGGAGAATACACTGACAAAACGCAGCCAGGCAAAAGTGGGCGCAAGTAATTCTAATTTAATTAATGATTATTATTTTACGAAGACAAATTTCGTTCGCTTGTTTTCGAAGTATAATAACATCCCCGTCATAGCAATGTATAAAAAGAATATAAAAATCCAAAGGTGCCGTTGCAAATTCGGCCGCAACTACCTCGCTGCCACGAGGTTATATTTTGGTGTGTTTTATACGTTCATAAGTTATACGCATATTTCTTAAATGAAATTAAAGCTATTTTTTTTCCTAATATGTTGATACATAGCTGCCTGTGTAAAAGCAGCCGCAAATTAGGGTTGCCATCTGTTATAAACGCGATATATCCAAATATATTTCACAAACTATGCTATTATTTCTGTTCATATTTTATGACTTATATAATAACTACATTTTTATTTTTTAAATACTTACTACTATAATATTTTTTCAAATGTGGTATGCATATATATTTTCTTTCGTGAAAAATAAGACATAAACAATTGTTTGTTTTGTTTTCAAACATACACATTTTTCCTGTTCACTTGATCAATTAACATTTTTTTATTTTAATTATGTAAAACGTATCTAGATCAAATAGAAAACGTTCTTGTAAAGGCGGGGGTCCGAAGTGAGAAGAATAAAAGGGCATGTATGAGAAGAATAATTCATGTAAGGGAAGCAAGATAAGTTTTTCAAGATGTTACTAAGTGGCGATCGATAGTCTCTGCCTACCCTAATGGGAATAATGGGCGAGAGTATAGGTAAGTAAGTAAGTATTTAAAAAATATAAATATAGTTATTATATAAGTCATAAAATATAAACAGAAACAATAGCATAGTTTGTGAAATATACATACATACATATACTCACGCCGTTAATTCCCATTGGGGTAGGCAGAGACTATCGATCGCCACTTCGTACGATCCTGGCAAACCTCTCTTGCTTCGTCTACATCCATCAATCTTTTCATACATGCTCTTTTATTCTATTGTTTTGTGAAATATATTTGGATATATCGCGTTTTTAACAGATGGCAACCCTAATTTGCGGCCGCTTTTTCACAGGCAGCTATGTAGTATCATATTAGGGAAAAAAATAGCTTTAATTTCATATAAGAAATAGGCGTGTAACTTATGAACGTATAAAACACACCAAAATATAACCTACTTACACGTGGCTGCGAGGTAGTTGCGGCCGAATTTGCAACGGCACTCATGGATTTTTATATTCTTTATATACATTGCTATGATGGGGATGTTATTATATTTCGAAAACAAGTGAATGAAATTTGTCTTCGTAAAATAATAAACATTAATTAAATTAAAATTACTTGCGGCCACTTTTGCCTGGCTGCGTCTTGTCAGTGTATTCTCCTATTCATAAACTAATGTTAAAATGTGTGTTTGACTCAATACGTAATGAACGTAGAGATTTCGGCAACTGAGACCGATGGCTTTATGTGTCTTCGAAGCACAGAACCCTATTTTTTGGATTATTAGTGTGGATTATTCTTCCCAAATGGTTATCTTACAAATTGGATTTTTGCCGTGTCCTATCCAACTTCCAAATGTGGCTGAGGAGTTTCTAGCTCTGAAGCTCTGGCTACCCCCTTTTGGGATTTATTGCCGTGAGTATATGTATGTGGATTTTTAATATATGAGGCACCACTGAGGCGATTTCGCAGGCAATATTTGTATATCGCACAGTTAAGTACCTTAACTGCGATATAGTTGGTCACCCTAGCACACTCCACGGCTCTAGTGAAGGCCGTGTGGCTTCGACATTTAAAAACACGCGATTGTATTGATATCGTTTAAATTTAAAATGCTTCTATTATATAATGGTTCGGGCATTAGGCTTATAAAAGTCTTATACTACTTATAAAATATTAAAGTCTGTATTTTTTTCATTTAGATGAAATAGAAAAATAATTGAAATAATTAAGACGTTACTCTCACCTCGTACGGGAGGTTAGTAAATATGTCTGAAAAATGACGTATTAAATAAACGCCGATTATGCATATCCAATTGATTAACTAGGTGAAGTCATAGTGAGTCAGCCGAAAAGGCAGAGTTTGTTGAAACTTTTATCGCCAAAAGTGTTCCAATTATAATTTTTTAAATGAGGCCCGAGATTAGGGCGGCTTTTGTTAAGACAAAGAGTGAATGACCATATCGCCTGAGCATATTTACTCTGAACAAATTTAAGAAAGATAATAAATGATAAAGCGTTAAGCGACAAATTAAATATAGGAAAAATGGTCGTGTTGTATTATTTCCTGTGGTGACCCTAATTCCTTTGATAGTGGACATTACCTTTTATTATCAACCATGATACAGCAACATGGATGATAAGTTGCTTTTCTTTCTTAACTTAGAAATACATCTTCAGCTGTTGTTAAGATATACATACATACATACACATACATATACTCACGGCGATAAATCCCTAGAAGGGGTAGCCAGAGCTAAGGAACCAGAAATTCCTCAGCCACTTTTGGAAGTTGAGTGGGGTAAAGATGGCAAAATAAAGGTTGTTGGTGATGGGTCTCCGACCGCATTGCCCAAAAATCCCTTAAAAAGCCCCGATACCGTTACTCGCCTGTTACGTACACAAGATATGAAATCGATTAATAACTAAACGTTAATCTTATTTAATCTTTGTACTTAGAAACAATATTTTGTGTCTTAATTGTAATGAAACTGCTTTACCTTTAATACTTAGTGACATTTTTAAATTACACCTATATATATATTTCAATGTTAATACTACTACTAACTGTATATGGCAAAATGCGTCGAATTGCAGATCTTATAGGAGAAACAGCTCCCGAAGTACAGTTTATAATATGATTACACCACAGCATATTCACTTAGTAGAGTAAAGTAGAATAATAGTTTATTGCTAGAATATAAGTAGCAACAGATGTTTACAAAAGCATATTTAAGTTAGTCCATAATTCCATAAGCTATTTAATTAGAAAGGCATAAGTTATAAATAAGAGCGAGTATGTATTGAGAACACATAAATTAGTTTTGCAAGCAACCGTGAGTTTTTCGTTCCATTTTATTTTTAATTTCACGGTGAAATAAAATATTGATTGCATAATATAAAATACAACGAAATGAAATTTAAATGTTTTAGATTAATATTTATTATCATGCTCGATAAAATAGTTCATGTATTAGAAAAAATCTATTAGTTGAATAATTGTAATATAAACATAATGTATGAATATATTATGTATAAAATTGCAATTGAATGAGCCCGTACGGAGCGCTCGTAACTACTATAGGTTTGCATATATTTAGCATAAATAATTTAATGTGATATCTAACAACGAACGTAGCTATTACAAATTATATTTAGAAAAACGCTATATAGTTACTTCTAATCTGCGAACAACAAATATGTGCCAATAATTTGTGTGAATCTTTAGATTGAAAATAATCGCTGATTTCTAAAGAACAAAAGAGTTGAAGGTTTTTCATTATTAATATGTTGCAAATTGTAGAAAAATGGCGATAATACTTAAATATTTTGCGCGGCAGATAAAATATGATCCGTATTCACATTCATACACATTTAGTAAAAAGTTGTAATTGATTTGTATAACAAAAAGACATTATATTTAATTAGGTATCTGTTTAAAAAGAAGTGGATGTTAATATTTATTAATAGTATTAGTATTATAGTATAAATATTAGTAGTGTAGTATTTATATTCAAGAGTAGATTTATGTTAAAAAGGTCTACGAGGAATCTACTGCCAATACAAGTATCTATGTACTTACAGCGTTATTGTATCTCTCTTACAATAACGCTGTAGTAGTCTAGGAATCCAAAAATAAATACGTTATTGATATATTTATTTAATTTATAGTATCAAAAATATGTACTTTCGATAAATCAAAGACCATAAAAGATCGCCAGATCGAATAAATAGTGCTTAAACCAGACCGAGGGCAAGGGTGAGTCATACAATGATTTCGTAGTACATTTTCTGGTACATAATTAATGTTATCTTTACGAGCACCGACCGATTGTTTTAGTCACAGATTACCAAATCTATTTAAAAAGCTATAACATTACACGCGGTTCCATTTGGTACAACTTCAATTATAACATTGGCAAGATTAACACGCCGCCGCCGCCGTCGCCTAATTTCATTAGATTACTCTACTCAGCTTCACACAAACTAGATTCAGTCGTGATTGTTTCAAATGAGATCAATAATTCAAACTATTCATATCGAATTTCATATGGCATTATTTTGTCTAAATAAAAGACGTACAATAGAACTTGTGGCCTTCAGCGTGAATACTACGACGGAATTTAATGTACCCAAATAAATCAGTGAATTTATTTACATGTATTTTTTGCGGTTTTATGTAACGAATGGTGTGTAAGAATGGTCCACTACGTTTCTCTATTGCTATTTTTTCTTTCTAAAACGACAAGTTAGGTACTAGTTATAATTATTTCATATCTCAGCTGAAATAATAAAAAATGGTAATTGTAAGACGAGCTAACCAATACTTTATTAAACAGCTGTCACATCTTTCTCTTAGTTCTACGAAACATCCCCTGACCTCTCGTAATGACTGTTTTGTTTTGTACTGGTACTATTATTTTATATCAGCGCTTTCCACATCCAGATCCCTCAGTTACGATTTACGTCAAAACATATGAACCTGCTTAGGTCATGTTGGTGCACTAACCACCTGAGTAGCAAGGTGTGTTTTATTTCAATAATTCTTTAAAACATTAGGAAAACGTCGTAAAACAAAAGATGTATTTAAATAAATTAAAGGTCATTCGGTGATCGAAACGCGATCATAATTTCATTAAGACTTCATGTAGCTGCTTTGCTATTGACAAATAATATTAATGACAAATATATATCTTTCTTTAGGGTGGTTAAAAATTGTTTTATTCTGTCTTACGTAGTGTGTATTTTAAAAAATGCATCATAGACTTCCGTATAAACAAGTAGAGTGCGAAATTTCAAACAATTTCATAGTTTTCGTTAAAAGCATCGCAAAGTTTCTGTATCAAGTATTATTATATAGATTATTGGGGTTATATTGTCAAGACGTATTTGATCCGTCTTAGAATGTTTACCTCGGATAAATACACCGATGAAAGGTAAATATGAAATATCACAAGTGCGACTACTACCAACAAGCCGTCCCAGCTCCCATATATAAAATTATAATTTTAAGACAACATCCAGCGTCGCATTTATATGTGTATATCTCTTCGTATACATAATTATGTAGAATACGTCCACATGTTTAATTCATACAATTACAAACATTTTTCTTTTAAACCTCGACTCGGAATAAGGTACTGAAAATAATACGTGTAAAAGTTCTTTGAACGTTTCATATTGATTGTATGAGTAAAAAATAACGTGTACTAAAAGTTTGGATACACGAAGTATAAATTTTGATATTTGTTTAGTCGGCTGCAAACGCGTGGTTCTGGTTATTTGCGTGTGTCCTTTTTTATATTTCAGGTGAAATTGGCGAAAATACGAGACGATAGTCCTAAAATAACAAGTGGTCAAAGTTCGTTTATTTATTTTTTAATTCTTTTATAGCAATATTTTTACTATCAATTTTAATAAGAAAGTACAATACTTAAAAAAAAACCTTATTAAAAGAGAATATTTGAAAACCAGATGAAAATACTTAACAAATATCTAATAATTTATTTACTAAAATATCGAATCTTATGTACTGGTTGTGGCAAAGCAGATGATTGATCAAATCATTTAAACTCTTCAAGCCTTATCATTTTATGTCTTTGTTTATTCGCATTTCTGGGTCTTACTAAATCCGTGCCGTGATGTACCAGCTTAGAATGTCACTACCCCTTTTGCACCCACGGGTGCCTTAAGAAGCGACTAAGCAGCTTCTTTAAATGGTTTTTGGGCGATGCGGTTGGAGACACATTACCAACGATTCTTTACTTCTACTATCTTGACCCCTCTCAACTTCCAAATGTGGCTGAGGAGTTTCTTGCTCTAAAGCTCTATCTTCCCGTTTTTGGAATTAAAGGCCGTGATTATATGTATGTATGTAAGTAAATGAGCAACCCTTTATTGCGTAAGATGCTACTGACTCCGGTTACAGATGTAAATGGGAAATTATCAAAATAAAATGAAACAGCAACATTTCCTTATCCCCTTAGCTCTTAGCTGTATTAACATAGCTAAGCTTGCTCAAACATCTGCGATAATAAATAGTTTGTTATCGGCCGCCATACCATCTAATCTTTTGCTAATTCTAACATATTTTAGTTAATTTTTCGTTACTGATATTAACTGTATTCTTGTAACACAATTTAATTTATATTGTATTTAAGTGAGATTGGATGTTCACATATGTTTTTAGTCTGTCAAGTAAGACATGATTGCAAAAAGTATAACTAAAAACGGGCGAGTAATAACATACACTATGTCATTTTTGCTTGAAACACGCACTACTAACGGTGTTTTAGATGAATATCAATTACTATTTTAATAATTTTGGTGATAATACAAAATGACAAAGTTTGAATATGTCATTTTATTCGGCAAAAAACATAAAATTATTTTTGATATATTATTTTGTATTTAACTTGATCGTTTAGTTAGTGAAAAAAAAATGAAAAAAAAGTACATTTAGCCATTGTCTTAATTTTCCATTTGAAGATCAATCAACTTGTAGAATAAAAGAATAATAGGTAGAATTGAAACATTGTATTATTTTTATGTTAAAAAACTGTATTTTTCAACTACTTGTCGCCAGTTAGGTATCTGTTAAGAATTATCAAAGTAACTATTTTGTTTTAAACAAAGCCATTAGAGGATTAATGCATTATATGGTCTTAAAAATGATTACTTAGACATCCACCTATGCCACTTAAGAAACAATCCTTATACGTTAATTTATTGCTATTAAAGTAATTTTTACAAAAAAGTTTTATAACAGCGCTTTAAAACATTGTAGACCAAATGCGCGCATGCCATTTTAAAGATGTCCTCTTGATGTCTTGATGTTCTCTGGAGTAATTGTCTGGTATGGATTTTTCCACCCATACGACATTGTTGATGGTGTTTTATGCACAGTCTTATTTACATACATACACTCACGGCTGTAAATCCCTAGAAAGGGTAGCCAGAGCTAAGTAATTAGAACTTCCTCAGTCACTTTTGGAAGATAAGTGGGGAAAAGATGGTAAAATAAAGGCTGTGATGGGTCTCCTATATAAAAAGATATATAAAATTACTAAAAAGAACTGTTAAAACTATTTTAATCAACAAAATTTAAGAAATATTTTCGTAAAAGTGTAAAAGTGCCGCTTGCTGATCGGGCACTAGATTCCATTTGTAATTATTACTGAACCAAACACGATAATGTTACCAATAATTTAATTAAAGAATTTACTAACAATCTTATAAAAAAAGAATGCAAAAAGTTCAACAAATGCAAAGACATAAACTTCCGTAACAGTTAAGCGTCTTACCCTTTGACCCTGCCAAAAGAATTGCACTAGTTCTATTCGAAGCCATTACTAACTAAACTACTTCGCACTACCAAAGTTTTCCCAGCGCCATCTTCTCAGCACTTGATGGAGTTTGCAAACATTAATTATTACCCGGTCTGAGTATAGAACAGACACATTTCCGATCAGCTAGTGTTCGCTGTAATTATATAAATACATAATCACTAATCGAGATCACTCGAGACGCTAACAAGAATGTGTATTTATACTGCGTTTCTGTGCTGCTATCGTTGTAACACACTTCGACGCCTATATAATGCAATATGTTATTTGCAAATTTTACTTACAAATATATTTAACAAAAAAACTAGCTACGAATTATTATATTTATATATAAAAATAATTAGAGTAAATCATATAAGCCACAATTTAAAAGCATAGGCTAAATTAATTACTTAGTACAATTTTTAATCCACAAACACAATGCCGTCGGTAAGAAAATAGAACAGCGCATGTCTTTGCCCCACTACACATTAAACACTATTAGCTGTGTAGTGTCGGCTTAGAATAACACTACCCCATTTCTGCCGGTGGGTGTACGTAAGAGGCGACTAACGGTATTGGGGCTTTTAAGGGTTTTTTGGGCGATGCGGTTGGAGACCCATCACCAACAACCTTTATTTTGGCATCTTTTCCCCATTCAACTTTCCAAAAGTGGCTAAGGAATTTCTAGTTCCTTAGCTCTGGCTACCCCTACTAGGGATTTATAGCCGTGAGTATATGTATGTATGTACATTAAACACATACCACACTATTACAACTGCTTTTTACAAAAGAGTAGATAGAGCTACAAATGCTGAAGAATCAGGATAAAAAAATCTGAGCAATACCATATACTGATATAAACCGGAGCAAACCGTTGATTTAGAAACAAAGCGCAATCTAAGGCAGTAGAGGTCTATTTTTTAACTTAATAAAATCTATTGGTCGTGTTAATGTTAGTGTTTATATAGAAAAAAAAAACTTGCCCATAAAATTAAATTTTATTCGAATAGATTTTTTTTAGAATATTTTAAAATAACTACAATCATTAATATTGTATACTATTTCATAGAGAAATGTAAGAACAACTTGTCTCGCAGTATAGCCATTTCTTTTTACTTATTCGAACAAAGTTTTCTAAAAAGTTTTACTGCGTTGTTGCCGTTTGATACAAAAACCGTTGAAAAGCAAAATGCCGGAATAATATAGATTTCTTACTGTTAACTAATAAGGTTGGAATCAAATTCCTTTAATGACGCAATTCATAAATAATTATCATGATTTAAACAGTCCGCCCCGGTGTAACATTGCATTTGTAAAATCCTATTTAGCGTCGACACGAATTTTTACATATTATATTACTTTCAATTCCGTCTTATCTTATTGTTTATTCTTTTCTATTTCAGTTGAAATCTAATATTTTCTATCGTCATGATTTCAAATATTTATGTTTAATTAGTCAGGTAAAACTAAGCATGAAATTATTAGATCAACATTCTGGCTTGAAGTTAAAAATAATATTTTATCTACAATTTGAGTTTATACATTTTAATTAAATTCCTGTAAATGTGTATTTTTGAATCTAGTTAAATGTGTACTTAGTTATGATCTTGAGATCTGTCATTTCGCTTCCATTAATTGTGTAAGCAGTTTGACGGGATCCCGTTCATGTGATTACCACAATAGCGTTTAAGACTGGGTTTATGCAACTTTATGTGGCTGGCTTTATATCTTTTTGTGAAAATTAATAAAACTGTATGCGGTATGTCGCGTTTTACTTTAAAATGCCGCAAGGTACAGGTAGTCTTATGTCGTATTTCCTCATTTAAGATTTTTTTAAATATTTCGCTATCGTTTCTAAAAATACTACTAAAAATCTTAATTAAAAACAAAATTCAATGACTTTTTCAAATTTTGTTATGTTAAACTTTGCATCAGAATTTGAAACAGATGCCAACTTGGCATTGAGTTGATGAATCGGATAAAGTTTATTTTACCACAAATTATCTACATGCCTAGATGAGTGCAATTTTAAATTGCAACGAAAATCCATAACATCATCAAAAACTGCATCAGTGCCTAATAACTTTGCGGTCGATGCCTCTTACAGTTTTAACGTATTTATGTAATCAAAGTTTTTCGAAAATCAACTTCTTTGATCGACAGCGTAAATAGTTGAAAGTTGTGCTTTTTTCTTTCAATTTCAGAATTTTGGCAGGAGTTCCTGTGCAGCACAGGAAATAGCTTTGTCAGGTGTTGCAATTATAAATTACGTAATTCGATACGAAGTGGAAAGTTTGGCGGAGCGAGCTAGGGCGCGGGTGGAGGCGCGCAGTGGGGTGGGGGCCGCGTCGCGAACTTTTTACAAGAGCAGGGGCGCCTCGCGGCTTCACACGCCTCCCCCAAAACTGGCGCGTGACCGCACGCGACCCGCGCGCCTACTGCCGACACTTCCCAAACAACGTGCTGCCGCCGCCGCCACGTCCTCGAGCGTCCTATCAAAACAACGCCGGCACCGCTTACTACGCGATCACCTGCTAATCATATGTACTCACCCTTTCTTCCTCGCGGATCATCTCGGCGATGCCGGGTCTGATGTCGATGTCTTCACCGTGCATGACCGGTACGACGGAGGTGGCCGTTGCCGAGTGCTGCGGGGGCGGCGGTGGCTCATTTGGAAGGCCCATAGCATCAGGTGGAGTGGCTCCCGGGGTCTGCGGCGAGCGGCGGGGACTCGGGCCGGGGCTACGCTCCGCTGCGTCGGTCTGGCGGCGGGACTTGGCCGGCGATTCCGCTTCTCGGCTGACGGGCCTCTTCGGCGGCCGCGGGGTTTCGGTCACGCCGCCCGGTCTCAACACGGCGTGCTCGCCACTCACATCGGTCAATCCGCGAATTTTCAACATTTCAGCCACTTTTAGCAGAGCGGAGATTTGATCTTGAGATACGTTTATTTCTCCGCGGTACATGAAGTCGACCACAGCCTTCAAGTCGCAGTATTTTATGTCGCGCATAATAATTATCGGATGTCTACAAGGATTGTCCATAAACAGTGACTGGAAATAAGGGCTACAGGCGGAGAGCACAACTTTATGCGCTTTTAAGCTTTGTCCTTCACAAGCGAGCGTAACGTCTACGAAGGATTCCGTCTGCAGCAAGTGATCGAAACAGCTGGCCAAGTTGCTTTGGTAGTTATTCCATCTCAAGCAGAACTGCTGAGGCGAGCCATCGTCGACTCCGTCTCGACCCTCCATAGCCGCCCCCGGTTCTTCCTCGGCCGGCATTTTTTTAGCGGCAGCCGGCTCGCATCTGCAACGTGACGCGACTCGTAAGTGAACACTAGCGGCACGTACACAGCGTGCAAGAGCTCGTG